>JAVQKC010199391.1:0-25943 GCA_036025475.1 Philypnodon macrostomus | reverse complement strand
CAAGAGGTAGTCACCTGAAATGGTGTTCACTTCACAGGTGTGCCCTGTCAGGGTTAATAAGTGGGATTTCTTGCCTTTTCATGAAAATAAAGAAAACTCAATGAATGAATGAGGTGTGTCCAAACTTTTGGTCTGTACTGTATATCTTATACGTGAAATTATTACTTTAAAATGCCTCAGGGCAGCTGTCTGAGAAAAGCTTTATCTTTGTATAGACAAGCTGGAGGTCTATACTGTGATTGCAGGGTCTAATTAGTAATATTAAGTTAATATTACACAATATTCACTGTATAACAATATAAACAATATAAATGACACTCACAAAACATGTATTTTAGTGGCTCAGGCCTGACAGTGATAAACATTCCTGAGAGGCCTACAAATATTCCTGTTATAATACACTTGTTTTTGTTTTCATCTGCTAAAGAATATAACCAATAACAATAACAGTAAACGTTCTCATTGCATAACACACGATACCCACGTCTGTTCAGTTTTATTGCTTTAAGATAAGACATGAACTTCATACTTTGCGTCTGGTTGTTTGCCCCTTTCTTTATACAGCTTGCTTTGATATGTTGAAACTGACTAATCAGATCAAAGACATCATGTCTCCATAGATCGCAGAAGCTTAGCTCTTACAGGATGTATGGTACAAGTCAAAGGGCCTGAGCAAAAATGTTTCACACACTTGATTTTCCCTGATCAAAGCCTTTGGAGGTCCAGACACTGGAATTCCGCTGCCATGGCCAATTACAATCAGGCGGGTATAATGTGTCCTCCTAAGCTCTGCTACAGTACACACTATTAGGTGTTTACGGTCTGTACAGTATATAACTTAAGTTGTATGTTCATAAACCATAGCTCTTGGGTTGTATTTGTTCATCTTCAGAGGTTTTTTTTACACCTGAAGTTAGTACACTACACTTTTTTGTTCCTGACTAGTGCCTACCAACATAACTACAGAGGGCTCAGCTCTGACTTGGCATAAGCGCAAGCCTAAAAGTTTGGTTGGGCATTACGCACATGAAACAGAGTGTCATGGACAGTGTCGGTCATGGAGTCACGGCTCTCTGATTGTTGCTTATGTGTTTTTAGAAAACATGTAATTGTGGTGCATGCCACATAACCAAAGAGATAAGTGTCCAGTTAAACATCTTAAACATCATTCATGTGTCAGTCTGGACCTTTAAGGTCATCACTGACGTAACACTGCGAAAAGTGGGAAATTGTTAACAGTGATATTATTTCCTGACCACAACAAGATGTGCTTATATTGATATACTGTCATTATATATGTATCGTCTTCAATCTTCAGGTGTGCAATTAAATATTGTATCAGTCACTGCTCTAGTTTCTCTGAGACTTCTTCTGTGACTGGTTTCTTTTCTCTCAGCCTGTCAGTGATACACAACATACACACTGAAGTGACCTTGTCTTTTAATCAGCCTCTGTCTGCTCAAATGTGTGCCATTAAGATTGAATATATTAAATAAACTGACGTGTCTTATCAGATGGTCAAAGACAATAGGGAAGCATGGTCTGATAAGATAACATCAGCAGATCTCTGAAGTGTGAATATGTCTGTCTTCTTAGACATACAGCATGCCAACGCTTGATCAACAGCTTTGCTGCTGCAAGTAAAGAAGCCAATTAACTTCCCTTCACCTTGCAACTAAGTGGAACCACTGCTGAAAGCTGTATAGATTGAAGCCAGGAATCTCATTTCAGATGAACACCCAGCTTAAACCCTCTAGAACAGCAGAAAAATCCAATCTGAAGAAATATGATGACTTGCACTTGCTGCTCAATATTGGGTTAGGTGCATCCAATTAGATGATGCGCAAACTAATGGTGGAAAGGACAGCATTTGCCATCAACAGAATTACTGCACATCTGCTCGGAGATATTTGTGAACTCTGTAACATACATCTATTAAAAAAATACATATTATTCTCTGTATTTGGGTGCTGTTCCATTTTGTCTGCTCTACAGTAAGCAATCGCATTTGTTATGAAGATGTTGTTCATAGCTTTAGTTCAGTCCCCTTAGTGCCGGCTCAATAGAAGAGAATTCCTTTTTACAGCGGGTTTTATAGGAGCTTTATCTGCAGCAGAAATTAGATCAGTCTCCTCTGACAGAGCGGCCACAGGTTGTTTGTCATGCTGACACAATATCACTTTTCCTGCTGCAGTTGTCTCACTGATTCTGCAATGACACTGAGTCCTTCTGGCTACACTCCGCCACAGCCGCAGCAAACAGAGATCCTGGCATAACCGTTTCCTCTTCATTTACAGGAGGGTGCCTTGTGACAACATATCTCCTTTCTGGTGGGCATTTCAGTCAGGCTCCCAATCTCATGCTTCCTCATTAACCCCTAATTCGCACCCTTCCTCTGATTCTCTTTTCACACACATTGTCCCATTGGCTTCCTCCACCTGTACCCCCCGCCCCCATGTGAAAACTAACTGACAGCACAGGCAGAAGCTGCACAGGGCCAATTTCCTAAGTGCTGCTCACCGCTGGCACTCACTTAATTACTGCAGAGACAAAGGTGGTGTGAGGCAGGGGCCTACAGTGGAGCTTTAGTCTGGATCAGTATGGCTCCTTGTTTGCTTCCTGTCTGCGGGGAGGGCCGTACCTGTCACATCCTATAGCTTCCATACAGGCCCGAGATGACAGGCAGAGATTAGCAGGACTTTGAAGCAGCCCCTAGAGACAGGGCAGCCATATGGACGGAATACTGCATGAATGGTTTTGATGGTGTTTTGCACATGCATCCTAGAGTCATAGTTTTAATGATTGTCTGCTAAAGTGTTTTTAGCTCAAGTTTAACAAAGAAAAAAGGTTGTGGATACTTAAAAATGTGTTTTTTTCTTACAATGAAAAGGTACAAGGCATAAAGCTGCTAGGTTAGACTGGCAGTAGCTGTTGGTCACAAAGGCTAGCGTCTTGGAGTATCTGGTCTTGACTCACGAGCTTTATCTGTATTTGAGAAGTTGATGTTACTGATTACATCCAGTAGTGCAGCAGTTACGCTAGACATTCCTAATCATGCAGAACTAAACAGGTTGATAATTCCTTCTCTTATCTCTGGCTATATTTACAGAATTACTCTACACATCTGCGTCAGAAGCACTTGTGTACATAGATGGCTTGGTCGCCATTACAGAAGGTAATGGACTCACTTACTTTCTTCCACTTATGAGATCAGTGGCTAAAAACCTTCCCAATGATACGTTAGGACATCAAATAATATCATAACAAATATATCAGAACATAGGCATGCGTCTATTAAAATATAAGCCAAACAATAAAGTGCTAATTACATTATACAGTGTTGTGCAAAGAGATCAAGATACAAATTGAGCTAATAGTATTTTCCTGTCTCCTTACTCTACTCCTTACTAGACACATTTTGAGGTTTATTTCTTTAATCTCCTGAGCCATCTGACCTGTATTAAAACCACCACACCCCATTGTTAAATCTGAACATGATAACTTTCATTGCTTTTCTGTGGTTGAATTCCTCCTCCCACAGGAATGTCCTCCTTGATGTCTCTTACATATATCCAGCGTAGAACTCAAAGCATGTTTTTCATCTTGTGGACCGCACCTGATTTTTAAGTTCAAGGCAAATTGCAATGATTCTGTTTTTATGTGAAACCTGCCAGCATGAAAAGGTGTTTTGATTCAACACGACATGCTATAAATGGGGTTGGGATGTTTTGTACGTCAGTGTGATTGGTACATTAAGTTCTGTGCTGGTTATTAATGCACTTCATGTTCTGTTGGATCAAGTCTCAGATCCACCCCAATGATCTGAAGTGATTGTCAACATAGCAAAAGAAAGAAAGCTGTTTATGTTTTCAGATATTTAAGTAATAGCCCTGAGTATTATAATGTGTATGGACAGTTGTTGATGTATTTGTTAGCTACTTTTCCAAACAGTCCTAGCTTACCAAACTATTGCAGAGACTTAGGCCCTGTCCACACATCAGAGACAAATTTAGGCATATCGCTAAGGTATTTTTTGTGTTTACGAGCAATACGCCTCTTTTCCGAAACAATAACGTTGCCGCTCCTTGCACTTATAACCCACATGAGCTGCTCTCTGACAATAACAACAAACATGGAGCTGCCCTGCGTTTTCGCGGCAGTGTCACAGCGCCACCGACGGGCCCGACATACACACTACAGCAGCTTTTTTCCTCAGAGGGCCATTAAAATGTATTACTGGTCCACGGGCCAATTAAAAAATATTTTGCATTTAATTAATCAAAATTTTAGCGGAATAATTTAGGGGTCTGGGGGTCCTTCGCTCAACATTTCCTGTATTTTAGTCCATTTTAACAGGTAAAATATGCAGAACATCAGAAAGATTGCTGCTTAAACATAATGAAAACAGAATAAAATAGTTTTTGACCCTTATTCGGTTAGATTTAGTCAGATTTTACTAATACAGATAATGTGTAATTCAATTCACACTCAAAAACACAGCTGTGGCATTGAACGGGGAGCACGCTGAATGTGGCCTATAAGTTTATGTCATTAATAATTGACTTTAATCAACTTGAATCACAGAAAGCGTGATAGCGTTTTAGTGGTGCTGCGTGATCCCGTGTGGACACAGAGATTTTCTAAAACGGTGCCTTTACGAGAGACGATTTTGAAACTATACTGTTTTTGTCTCCGTGTGGACTACATGCTGTGTTATTGTGGCTGAAAATGAAATTAAGTTTCTTCTGTATCACCTCCCTCTCCAGCTGTGTCCCTACATGTCCTGGCATGTCTCTCAAGGTGAAATGTTAGGACCATCGCTAGAACTGGTTTAACTGCCAGGCCAACTGTTGTGTGGATTTTGTGTAGATTGATGAGTAGAAATGCCATTTACTTTGTAAGCACTAATCCATGTTGATCATGTTTTAGTACCAGTTAACCAGCCTTTTGGTTGTTGTACAGATTCCAACTTTTTGGACAAATGCTGCTGCCCTGTTCTCTTTCTGTGTTTATTTAAAAGATAAGTCTCACTTAGATTACTATTCTCTTTCAAGGAAGTCCTGCAGGCCAAGGCAGATAATGTCCAGTCTTAACCACAAAAACAACACAAACATCAACAAGAGAATAGGCATCCGTCTAAAAACGGCAGTTGCAGATTTAATTATTTTTGACTTTTTTTTTTTGACTAATAAAAAGTCAAATATGTTTAGCAATCTGTTTTGTTTTTATTTGACACCGTGTCAGTGTAGAGAAGATACCAGCTTCTTTTCTGGATGATATGACATTCACTTAAGTTAATGTTCACCTGCCTGTCTAATCAGTACCACTGAGCCCGCAGAGACATGTGCCTGGTGTTTTAATAATGTCATGTGACGGGTCGTACCACACTCAGCCGCACAGGAGGTCACACCTAAGCCAGACCTACATAATTAATTATAGATTGGCACTAATCGTAGAGTGTGGTGAGTGCGTCAGGTGATGCCACAGGACAGCTCTCAGCAAAGATATTGAAGCCGGGCCTAACTGGTTTCACTTTTTTATAATGTACACATATATGCAACCAGGGCACGACCTTAACGCTAACCATGGGCTGATTTATTTCTTTTTTTTATAGAATCACAATCACTTCTATTAACGACTTTAGACGGGTAGATTTATCTCTTTTTTTGTTTAGGTATAACTATCTGCTAAACTCACTGCTTCGTATAAACACTCATGGATGATAATTGAATAGCCATCAACAGACCTGTAAATAAAACATAACTTATATTATGCTTAAATATGTTTTTAAAGTGTTTGACAAATACATATTGAGTGGTAAAGAAATGCTAATGTTTACTACTTACTGTCAGCATGGCACATGGAAAAACCTCTCAATAACTGATCTGTAGCTTGAAAAACTCATGTGAAGTGGGTAGTTTTGAGGAATACTGAATACAAAGAAATACAGATGGCACTGTAAAGTCAATAAACACAACTTTAACATTTACGCATGGCAGATCACATTAAAAATACCTAAATCCACCAAGTACAGTAAGATATCCTGGCATTAATCACATCAGCCCAGCATGGTTGCTTGTTCCTAGTGTATCTCCACATCAGATCTGAGCCTGTCTACACTTAGCACCATGCTCAGTGAAACTATAGCCTATGTCATGAATAGACACTTGCAGTGAAATGACAGGCTGTGTGGGCCCAGACAGGACTTGATCCCCAGCTGTTTGAGGCTGTTTAAAGTGTGAGTCATATTGAGGGCTTGAGCAGGCAGCGTCACTCACTCTCACAGGCTCATGTTCTACTGCTGTGTGGCGTTTTTAGCTCTGGATGAGAGTGGATTCATGGGGAAATGCTTTATTAAAGACTAGACATAGAACACTGATAAATTGTTTGTGACAGCTTTATTAGATTATGAGTTTATCTTACTTTCTATTGTACTTATGTGACGAACAGATTGACCTCAAGAAAAAACTGATATGAAAGTGCTAAAATAAGTCTGATTTTTTTTTTTTTATAACAGGGGCAGTGGGTGCTTTATATTGTACTCGGGCACATTTTCTGGTTCTAATTCTTGACGTACCCGGATAGAGCGTATGTGTGAAGACAGTGTCCCAGTTAGACGTGAGAGGAACATGTATTTAATATTCATTACAATGTTACATATTTATATCTCACACACACTGGTGCCACCCATATTAGTCAATTGTGAATGGTTTGAGGCTGTACTAAAGGCTCTGGGCTTTTATACCACTGACTGTTTGGTGATAAATGACATATTGTTATTATTCTTTTGCATTAGTACAGGCTAATGCATTTTAACAACTCTATCATTTACAATTACATTTAAGTATATGTTATGATTGGGCAACGCATTAACATATGTGTATTTAAAGGTCAAATACAGGCTATAACATTTGTTTGTTCACTGTTTGAAGCCCCGTGAACACACAAACAGCCTCTGTAGTGTTGTGGTCTCAAGTCTGCTCAGATAAAGGCACAGTATTATCTGTGTGTTGGTCCAGTGTGACTTGCTGAAACGTTCACTGTATTTGGACAATTGTTTGATTGTGTATCTTTTCAAAATAATATATCTTTTAGGTTCTTCTGGAAGTACACCATGTTGTATTAAATTAAGAACTGCCTTCATTATTGTGCAATGCAGGCCGCACTCTTTTGCAAGCATGCAGACATTCAACCTGGGGAGTACGCCTTACTCATCAGTCTGCATGTTAGAGCCTGGGTCACTAAAATAAATCAAGATCATGCAATACTTACAGTTTGGAAGTATTTCTGTCAGGTATATCAAAAAAAGTAATTTACATTATCTTGACTATGTTTTCATTTGGTTTACTTAAACATGTGTGTAAGTGAACATTTGAGAATCATCTTACAAAATGGTCTTGACTAGTCAGGGCAGGCCTCTAAACATCTCAAATGTCACAGTTATAAATACTCACAGACGCTCATGCAGCTATGGGTTTTATATTGTTCATATATAGACCAGTGCTACTAAAGATAGAAATACAGTTTTTACTATACTTTTAGAAGCAGCAATAGAATTAGTGGATATTAGGAAAGATGTATGTATGAACACAAACTGAACCAAGTGTTAATCCTTCTGCACTAAAGCTGGATTTGTAGAATATGATTATGCCATATGTGGAGTAAACAGTAAGCACTAAAATCATATATGCTCAAATCTCACACATTTGTCTCTCCGTATTAATCCCCAGCAAAACCAGTGATTCTGAGATCAGGTTTGCAGAGCAAAACCAGAAGAGATAGTAACAAACTAAAAGCCAAGGCAATGGACTTATGTCACAATGGTAAAATTCAGTCCAAAACAAAATGAATGATGCGCTTTACATTTTGTGATACAGCACAAATAATGTTCATAATTGTGAATGAATTGCAACTTTATTGTATTTCTTAACACTTTCCTAACACATTTGCACAGTTGTGAAGTAGTTTTCAGAAAGTGTTGGTCCGTCCAACCATGAGGGAGGCTTTCTACATGAATCATGGAAAGTTTGTGTTTTTCTGGTGTCAGGGATCAAGGGGGAAGGGCGTAAAAGAGACCTGTTTTTCTCTCAAAGGTAATTACTGCTGTTGTGCTAGGCTCGCAGTACGATGACCATCAGTCACTCAACAGATTTACATTATAAAAATATTTACATGACACTAGGCCGATTCATGTGATAGCTTTAGTAAACTGGACTTTTGAAATGCATGTAGGAGTCTGCAATCAGGATTTGAATTTTCATAGTCAAACTAATAGACGTATGTGTCATGTAAAGGGGAGTGTAGTGTGGATTCAGGTTTACGAATGTGCATGTGATATGCCATGTTTTTAGTGACGACAAAGAAACAATAGAAAATGGTAATTATACAACTTTTACTGAATGCCTTTAAAATTACACCCCATACATCTGCCTTTTACAAAAATAAAATACAATGAATATCTATCTGCCCCAGCTGCATTTTTAGAAAGGATATCATTGTATTCCAAATCTGTTTATTTTAAATGTACAACTGTTGATTTTAGTGAATGCCTAGTATGTCACAGGGACGGAAACTCGACCATGTGACACATGTCAACATCAGATAACCCTGTTTGTTCGCTAAATTTAGACATTTACAGATTGTAGAACCTTTTTTTAGACTAATCAAGAGCAAAACTGTGCATGCTTTTTACATACACAAATAAAGGGGATTGGAAATAGTCAGTAATGGGCCTAAGAAGAAGAAATGTTTAGTTGTGTGGGGTGTATTCTGTATTTATTTTTTTGGCCATTAGGTGTAGAATTGTCTGTTTACAAAATGCATTGTAAATCTAAATGTTAGGTTTGACTCGTCTGTGGAAATCTCACAGAATTATTTTTCTTTATGCCTGTCTTAGTATATTTCCCAATGGAATTTAGGAAAATGGCAATACAGGTAAATAAATAACTTTTGACATGTTTGGCTGTGATTCAGACGCAGAACCCTGGATGTATTGTTGTTTGCAAATCAACAAAATGACTCAAGTATCAATATCTTTTTAATAACACTTGTCTTTACTTACATATGTGGGTATTTGTTGACAGTACAAGCACGAGCAAGACTATTCTAACTATCTGTGAAGGCTTACAGAATACTGACACATGTTTGTGGTCGGCCTGGATCCTGGGAGGTTTGTTTTGTCTGCAGAAACACCATGTTGATTTAGCTTTTGTCGAACCCGCACATGCTGCTGCTATACCATGATTGTGTCTTTTCCAAAACCTCGCCTATAGCCCGTACTGCCTTTGAACTGTGTGTGTTCACCTCCAAGATAGTGTTTGGAAAAGTTTGTTTAAAAACTGGGCCCACATGTAATGAACTGCCAAGGTCTCTCTCTTTTCACCGCTATACCGACCTAACATTCTTTCCTCCGCTGTATTTTGCGTGTGGTTTCAAGATAAAAGCCCCCATTCATTAGTTTTAGCGAGGAACTGCGGCAATGACAGGATACCCCACCCTCTGTCTGGAAATGAGTGGGGCATATTTGAGCCTGTGCTGGTGGCTAGACAAATCAAAAACAAAAGTCCGTACTTGTGTGTATGGGACAACAGTGCCTCGTGACCATTAACATTTGTTCACTGTCAGAGATGGGTAGCATTCAGGGACATTTCAAATAGATTAGTTTTATCACACCATATATTGTTTTTGAATGAAAATTAGCCGTACGCTAACGTCGGTGCATTTACACATGTATGTTGTACTGGTGTTTATTAATGGGCATTGTCCCTTTTAAATAAATACATAAATACATTTTACTTCCACAGCTATTATTTTGAAGGGATAATACTTACAATTCCTGGTAAGAAATGTGTCTTTATGGTTTTGTAAATATGCATGTATATATGATTGTACTTTAATAACATACATAACATATATATACACACTTTACCTTTTTGTCTGTCTGAGTTATAGTAAAAAAACAATTACTTCTCATTTGTATTTTTTATATATACACAAATTAGCTCAACCCACCTCTGCTTTCTATAGCCTACTGTATTGTCTGGTAGGTTTGGGGTTTTTCCAAGTGTAAATACCCTTTACCCATAGTGTTTCTGTTTCACTTTTATCCTATTTGACTTTTATCTCTCCTGCCGAGCTGCCAAAGCCAAAACACCCCCCACTCCGTGTCTCAGTAATGGTTATGTGGGGTACTTAAATCTCTCTCCGTTGCTCCAATGCTGCATTTCTTACTCACTCCCACGAACAGGTGTCAATACAATATTCAACACATGAGAAAATACAGAAGAACGCTATCACACTCAAGGTTGATCAGGAAACCTTTAAGATAGGTTCTTCCAAAAATATAGATTATTTTCAAGGTAATGATAGTTTGATGGAAAATGGAATAACTACTTTCCATTCTACTTTGTCTCATTGAATGCAGTAGCAGTAATGTAGTAAAAAAAACTCAATAAATAATTATCATATTTCATGACCAGTAGAAACTCCCTTGTCTAAATAATCTATATAATGTGACAGAAACTGATAGCTCAAGTTTGACATAAAGAGATGATCAGTGTTTTTTTACATTGTAAGTTTAATCAATAAACAGTTTGAGAGTCAGTTACTGTATATGCTGCGTTTAGTTCCTTAATTACTGTTCTGTATCGGCCTCTCATGCTGCATCAGGTGTTGTAAATGAGAATCTGTTCTCAACTGACTTACCTGGCAAAAAATATGAAATAAATAAATATAAAATACGTTTGTGTGGCTGTGTGTTGAGCTTGATATTTCCTTTTTATCGCATAAGTTACATTGTGTTCATTTATCTAACAATGAAACAGCATATATATGTATAGGGTCTGTATGTATAAGCCACATGTTGAACAAACTATATACCATATGTGATGTTTTGGGGGCTATCTGTTATAATACATGTCAATATATGGAGCATAGCAATAACAATAATGCATATTTCTCAACAGAAGTTTTATATTTTCAATATTTATGTGCGCTTGAGTGTCTCTGGATTTTGTATTGTGTCCCTCTGTTTATTTTCAGAGCTGTGACGTGAAGTACGCACTCCTCATATGAGGCTCGTCAGACGGCAGCCGCGCCCTGATTGGTCAGCCCTTGTTGCTGTAGAAGTCTACGTGCGTGCAGCGAGAGACGGCGGGGGCACTATAAAAGCCAGCCCCCCACGCAATTTTCTTCACTCTGGAGGTGGAAAAGAACGTAAGGGTTGGAGAGCGTGGCGCAGGGACCCACAGGCTCCTGTATTAACAACAACAACACTGCAGTTATCGTCCTTCCACACGGGACCCTGGTGAAAAATCCTCTACCTCGACTGATAAATGCCAAGAGAATCAGCTCGAGTGAACATACACAAGGACCGCTGCTCAAGTGGAAACATCGACGAAGAGCCTTCGGGACAAACACGTAGCCGATACAGTCACTCTCACCGACGACGAAAGCGCACGGGTCGTCGCCGTTGCCTTTGCTTTCTCAATGCATACCCTTTGTGCTCGGGGAACGATGAAACCAGAGATTAACGCTGCCGTCGGATTTCTGACCAGGTTTCTGCGGGTTAAAGGACACGTAAATGACAGGCAGGTCCAAACGTTCAGCCAAAGCCTACAGGACATTCTGGCAGGTAAGGAGACTAGTAATCGTCCGAAAATGTCAAAAGTGTTCGTATCACATGACGTTGGAAATGAAATATTTGAGAAAACGTCGAGTATTTCGACGTATTGTACTTTAATTGGTTAGTATTTGGCTCTAGAAAGACTGATAAGAAGCCCTTCTTTGTTCTCCAAGTATCATTATCTGTGCGCCACCGAAGCGCGCCACTGCTGTCCCTTGTTTGAGGTTTAAAAAAACTGATGGCCACATTCCTGAAACATGAATCTAGGCAAGCATCGAGAATTATTTAAGTGTTTTGAGGAGTAAACCGTCGAATGTTTCACGTTTAGACTTCTCATTGTGTTGGCGCTGAGAGAAAGAGGGGGTAGAAGGAGGCGCTCTTCTCAAACAAGGAAGTGAGTCTCGATGAAGCTCTGAGCAAAGCAGCCAGTGTGTTGGTAGCGGCTGCTCAATTACGTAATGCTCAACTACAACTGGCCTGTGTATGTGTAACGAAATAGAACTATAGTTACATAAACCTGAGGAGATTAGTGTGTATTTATGCTATAGATACATTAGCTTATGTTGCCTTTTCAAGTGTAACGGGCGTATTTTGTCCACTAGGCTTAGGCCTTTGTGGTTCCCCATTCGGTTGTTTACTTTGCGCTATTTTTGTGTTCTTCGGCCTCGGTTAATGTATCGTTTGACATTTCGATCTGAATTTAGTTTTATCTTAACATCTGCCATTTGTACGTCGTCGATAATCCACAGTAGCCTATAGCGGCAGGCTTTAGGGATTGTACGCTTTTCTGCCGTAAACACGCTCCAATCTGCGGCTTAAAAGCTGCCATACATCTGCCTCGCTCCGTCTCTTGTGACTCGAGCAGCCGATGACCTACATTCACTGTCGACTCGACGCTCGCGTTATTTACCAAGCACATAACGGCGAAACCAAAGTAAGGGTAGGCCTTTGGGGCGTTTGGTCGTCTCTCTAAAATACAATGTACAATGAAAATATTCGAGCTACGTTCAACAAAAGTCCTGAGCTGGAGGCGAGCTGTGAGGTCTGTTGGGGGAGGGGGTGTTTTGTTTGTGCCGATAGGAGGAAATTACATGTAGAGCCAGAGCCACATCATCTAGAGGAAAGAGGGGGATCCATGATTCTCCACGTACACCCTGAGAACAGAATATTGAATTGCATTTGTTAGGGGCCCTTGTATTATAGGCCAATATAGGGTATTATGATTTCGATGCAGAGTAACGTGTGTATAAAAACATGAGACCACATGACATAAATGTGAATGTTGAGTGAAATCCTGGGGCTCAGTGTAAAACTAGGCCAGTTAGAGCTGTTTTGTGTTCTAAACATCACTCACCATTGTGTCCGTATTCTGAACAGCTGTGCCCCGGCTCCTGTTTGTGCTGAGCAGTGAGGAAATGAGCCCCCTGTGACGTGCCTGAAACTGCTATAAATGAATGTACAGTTGTTTTGTGGATGTAGTTAGTGGACATGTGTTGTCCATGTTAATATTTCCAGCTCCTTCAGCCAAACAAGGCTTTGGTTAAACTCTTTAGATTAAGCACATGTTCGTTTGAGCACTTTCTGCTTCCTGTCCACCCCTCCTCCCTGTGTTCTGTTTTTAAGAATAGGCCTGATCCTTTACCAGCTGCTGCTCTGGAGTTTGGAGCTATAGTTGTCTTTGTGGCTCAGTCAAAAGCTGAAAGATTGCTATCCCATGGTACTCTTTCAGGGCCTCCATTAGCTCAGCAACAGTCTTGCCTATTATTGCATGGATGCAGACAGCTGCCCTGTGCTCTTCAGTGACTACAATAAAACTGCCTTAATGGGAAACTTAATTTTCTACTATCATTAGCTTTCCAGGCGCACCAGTCTTTACTACGAAAGAGGCATTATAATGAGTCACTATTTTCACTGGGCTTACAAAAAGGGAAGGGTTGTGCTTCCCAGTTGGCTGGACGATATGGGCTTGGTGTTTTTTGTTCGGCTGGTCACGGGAGACTTGGTGACACTGACAAAGGCCAGAGCCGAGATTGTGCAATTCAATAGCCCTCTATTTGTCACGTAGGCTCAATGTGCAGCTGGTTTATGATCCAGATCGGCCTGCAGCCTCAAGATGATGTAAAAAAAGTTCTTCTAAATTCAGTTTTACAGCTTGAAGTTTTGTTTTTTGACTATTTATCATGGCTGCCAGTTCTGATAATTTTGTATTTTTTTTTTACCTCCCACAGAGCAATACAAACACCACTGGTTCCCAGATCGGCCCTGTAAGGGTTCAGGTTACCGCTGCATCCGCATCAACCACAAGATGGACCCTCTGGTGGGGCAGGCGGGCCAGCGCATCGGCCTGACCATCCAGCAACTCTACCTGCTGCTGCCAAGTGAGCTCACGCTCTGGGTGGACCCCTTCGAAGTGTCGTATCGCATTGGTGAGGATGGCTCCATCTGCGTCCTGTACGAGTCCACTCCCATGCCCACTGGACTGCCCCCCTTAGGCACCGCCTCACCCTCAGGAAGCCCCATGGTGGACAGTCACATCAGCTGCAAGGAGGAACTGATGGTGCTGGGCAGAACCAGTCCCTCCAAGGCTTACAACATGATGACTGTGTCCAGTTAAAGTGGCCCGTTACCCGGCCCCCCGTTTTTGATCAGGGTCACACCATGTCTGGTCGGGTTCTTGATCAGTGCAGGGTGAGCCTTTTTAAGCTAAGAATATGAAATGAAATAGAGAAAGAAGAAAAAAAGAGAAAGGATGTGGCCTACCATCCAGGTGATGGAAACCTCGTAGGTTTGATATTTTTTACCCGTTATCTCCATTTTCCCCATTCTGTTCAGTCATGAAATCAAATGGGCAATCCGGCATTTTTTTTGGAGAGGCTTTGCTGAGATGGAACTGTTGGGGCAGCTATTTTTACCAACCAACTAACCAGGAACCTCCATGGAGTCTGGCACGTCTACTCACCCCGACTGTAAACAACATTGTGATGAGCTCCACCACTGGGGGGGCTATCGGCATTGAATTTGCACTTTTCTGACTTGTGGTTACTATGGGTACACATTCAACACACACCTGCATAACACCAAAATGAAATTATAAAAAGTGACCCATTAGAATTTTTCTGTCTGGGGCGGAAGCTATGGTTGGGCCTGTACCTTTTCTCTTTTAAACGAGTTAAAAGACATGCCCATTGCATCTTATTATATCTTATGGACCACAGGGAAGTTCTCTTTATCTTGGGAAAGAGTAAAGGTGCATGCCCTTATGTACGTCCTCCCCAATCACCATCAATAATAAATTTGAGAACATACTGCCTGCCCTTAGCCCATTTCTAAGTGCAAGTGAAAAATGTTTTTGACACCTGTTACCTATGGATACCAGAGTGTCCTATTGCACTGTTGCTTACCCATGATTTGTGTGCGTAGCTTTCTATGGAAGGCTAGGAGTTTGTCTCCTTCACCTTTCCCATTTATGAATTAATGAATGTTGTTGAAATCACAATCAAGTTCCTGTGTTGTTACTTAGCCCCCTCCCCCACCACTTTTTTGTCTCTTGTATCACCAAATTTCAAAGTGTAGCAAAGGGGGGCCCCTTTTACCCAGTTGTATGGCCCTGTTAGGATTGATATTGAATGCACTTTGACATGAGATTGTGTGGGATGTTTATTTTTATAGAAAATTGCCTGCATTCCATCCATTCGAATGTCATCCTTTCACACCTCTTTTTTTGCCCATTTTACGTTTGAACTTTATTACTGTAGCTCCTGTGTTGGTATACATTTTTGAGGAGTGTGCACGTCTGGGTTAGAGCATTTTACACTGTATTTGTGAACATTTAAGATTTCTTTTCGAGCTGCAGTCATCTGTTTATTTGACACTGTTGGTCAAAGCTATGCCCCACAAACAAACAAACGAACAGGAACAGTGGTCAGTGTTGTTGATTAGCAGTTGGTCTGGACTAAGTGATGACTGTGTGAGACTTTGGCCAGTGGAGGTCTGCAGCAGAGACCGTTTAATAATTAACTTTGATTAATGCCAACACCAGGAGTTGGTTTGATTTACATTTCCAGTCTCAAAACCTTTTTTGGAGGTGCACTGCCTTAGTGAGACATTTCTATCATGAGCCATTTGTACATTTTTAATCTAACGTCAGGCTTAAGTGTACTAGGTGCAATATGCGGTCTGGACACACACTAAGGTGTCTGTTTTCCAGTCTGGCAGCTTACACCCTGCCCCCTTTAGTGGGTGGTCAGTGCCTCAAGTGCCACATATCAGCCCTCAGCTCAGACCTCCTGTCCAGCCAAAAGCAGGCCAGCTCGTTGCTAGCTGATCCTCTGTGGTCGCAGGTAGACTTCACGTGACACATATCAGCATCTATCAGTGAGGGAGGGGCTAAGGATGGCAGGCATGGGGCTGTGTAAGAGGGAGGGGGCGAGGGCCAGACTCTTTTGTCCCGGGCAGCTAAACCCCCTCCAACCCCCTCTCAGGACTTAACCAGCGCCCACGACCAATGCCTGGCCAGAAGCCCAGTGCTCCCTCACGATGGAGGAAAAACCAGCACACACGCATGGCGTGATCTAGCTGCACTAAAGGGGCTAGTGAAAAATTAAGAAGCATAGAATGAAGTCGTTTGCTTGAGGGTACTAGGACATAGCTTGTATTTTCTCACTGGCTTGTGCTGCACTTATAACACTGGTTACTGATTCTTGAGAAGTAACTGTGTTTACATTCATATAAAAGCCAGTTTGAGGTAACCCTCTTCACTCCAGATTTTGAGGCTCAATGGTAGAGGTGCTAACGCAGATGCTGGGACATTGTCACCAGGCCTTAGCCTCTGGCCAAGTCTGTCACGGCAGGCTGCTTCACCAGTCATCCCCAGACCTGTTGGTTTTTAAGCTCCTAAGCCCAAGAGGATCATGGGTAATGGCGCTATAGCTTTTGACACACTCTGCACTCAGCCCATCTTTCCTGCTCTGTGCTGGTACTACCCTCAGCAGATCTTATGTAAGCAAATGGAGAGGAGTTTGTGGGATGGGTGCCCAGCTACGTGGTTCCAGTTTGAGTTCATGCTGCTCTACTATTGCACATGTGGCAATAGGCATGCGATTGGTCTTGTTCCAAATTTTTCCCTCAACAGGTATTTTATGATCACACTTATCTCACTCAGCTGTTGCCATTTAGAGCTCTTCATTTTGTTAGAGGATTTTTAATCTGGTAATCGAATCCCTTTTATTGACCCGTTTTTAAATTTTCAAAAATATCAAAACTGAAATCCTCTCCAGCGCCTCCTTAACTATTTTGGGTTGTAGGCTATAGTGAAGTCCTTAATATTGAAAACTTAAATGGCATCCATTCAGCTTGTGCGCGCAGTAGGTTACAAAATGTTGTGAGTGCTTTTGAATAGTCGGAGGTAAAATAGCACATAAAATGCACTAAATATGTCAAGTTGAAGTGACTTTGAGACTAAAGGAGTCTCTTCTGGAATGTATTGCCAAACTCAGGCCTCAGACATTCAATAATACCCCTATGGAGAAGTTGTGCGTGTTAACACATGAAGCAGAAAGGGAACAGAGTTCAATGTTGTCAAATATTGTCACACTTTAGTTGAATTATTGCCACTTTCACATCTGAGGGTTTTGTAGAATGTATTGTAACTGTACAACTAAATGGTAGGGTACATAACATTACACATGGGAAGTGCCAATAATTGCTGTTCAGAGGTATTCCTTTTGTATTTCATCTTTAACATGGATAATTCTTTTCTAAGTGGAGCCATTAGTGACAGGAGCGTTGGCAAGGACCAAAGTTGTTTTGGTAAAAACATGACGTTTCCATTATCTGTAATTGTAGACGTATCCTTTGTTTTTATTTTCTTCTTTCGGTTTCTATTTTATTTTATTTTTTTCTTATTTACAACAAAACCAGAAAATAGACAAAAAATCTGAGCTTACCCAAGAAGAAAAGCTGTCTCTCTCGTGATCTTATGTCAGTACATTGTGTTCAGTCTCTTTTCCTTGGGTATGTTGTGATGAACTGCTGTAAATTTGTACAGTTCATGTAAATTGATTGTGCGGAAGTTGTACAGATTTCTATATTTTGGAAGAAAAGTTTTTTTTTCTCTGTAATAAAAGATTTCCTATCTTGGCATCATATTCACTGTGGTCTGAGTCATTATTCTATTACTACCTCCAAACAAGTTGCATAATAAAAAGGCAGTCTCACCCTAGTCTTAATGGGAAACTCACATGGAGAGCGCAGACCTCCGCCAAGGTGGCTCATTTTCACTCCCCGAAAATGTCATCCATATCGGTTTAGTACTTTTTCAGTAAAAAGGATGGCTTTAAAATAAAATAAAAAATCCTGGATCACTTGTGTCATTTCTGACTGTACCTGAAATTTTCATTCTAAATCCTTGCATTACCAAGTTGCTAACAGATAAACAAACTAACAACTGAAAACATTACCTCCTTGGTGGAGGTAGAATGTAATGAAATGGGAAAATAATAAATGCACTGTTGCCCATAAAGTTGGAATATTCTTGAGCAATGAAGCAAATATCTTTTCAAAACTGTATTGATCAATCTCTAAACACATCGCTGTGAAACTCAGACCAAACTGAAACTTTGTAAAATGTGTATTAGACAAAAATAAATCGGGCATATTAACAGTTTTGTTTAAATTCCTCAGTTAAACAGAAAACACATGTTGATGCATAAGAATGTCCAATATTACTCTTTCCACTGTCACTGAGATTGGGAATAGCCGCCCCTGACACGGATCGGTGCCTCAGGACGTCATGGAAAACTGTCCACAAGCTTGTTGATGTTGTCAATTGGCGTCCCACTCTTCAGTCAGATCCAAGGCTACTTCCTGTAAACTCTGAGGAGCAGGTGAATAATAATATGGAAGGAATTGGGTGATATGGAAGATAGTCTGATGCATTATTTACATTGGTTGTATAGCACGCAACCACAAGTACAAAAAGAAGAGGTTTGCTACAGTTAATGGTTTTCTGGGCTTTTTTTATAGGAACAATAGAGAAACTAGCACTCTACTTCCTAAATAATATATCGTGTGTTCTGCAAATCAGCTTCAACTCAAGTGCACAGCAAATATTTTTGATATTTTTGGGTGGATTTATGTTTTCAGGGCTGTAACAAAGTGCACTGCTCCGATAGGATGGTAGAGCTAGCCCGACTCCTCTCTAAACTTGAGGCTGCTAACTCGACTCAGGGCCCAAATATGTGCAGGAGTTCAACAGCTGACTCTGCAGAAAGCCCCAGTGTGGATTAGGACTGCGCTCCTTTGCACCTCTCTCAATCCCCCAGGTTGCTTAGCAGCAGGCGGCAAAAGAAAACATGGGGCTCTTTTTGACAGTGGCACAAAGGTGGAAACTTGACGAGCTGGTTTAGCAGGAGCCCAGGGTGTGGGGCCAAGGCCTCTGAGCTCTTGTTGAAGTCAGACTTTAGCTCTCTGAAACACCCTTGGGCACTGGATGTTGTTGTTCCAGGGATGTCTATAGGAGTTTGACCAAAGGGTAGCTTAGCGTTGAGGAACATTTAGATTGCAGTTTATACAGTATTGAAGATCAAATATTTTTGCTTTAGTCCCAGATTTGATTTAGTTTTACCAGTATGCATGTTTTCCTATACCTGTTTTTTTTTTTTACCTGGTTTAGGTTGATTTTAGACGATGACAGTTTTATATATGTATATCTTTTATGTTCTAAAGGACATAGTGTGTTCAATTGACTGAATTTGCAAACCCCAGTGAAAGATCTTAGAGGTGTAAATAAAGAAAACATCCAGCAGAAACAAAAACCACATAATCCAGTTTTAGGGGGATTTTGCAATACGCTCTGAACACACTTTCGCAATGACTCACTTGGACGTTAAGTCTGTTACATTTCATTTTCCAAAAAGCAGATGTTGGACTGTGTCAATTATGGATTTAATTTTTCCTAGATAGGCGAGAAAACTGATATTCTGTTATTATTATCTGAGATTATTAATCCTTAAATACATTTAGATTTACTGCTTCACAAAACTAGTATACTTGTAAAATATGGTACGGGAGCTTTTCACTGTATTACGCACCCGTTGCATTATATGGTGTCATTTATTTGCCTTCCCTGATGACACACTGCGGTAACAATGGTCAGATGGATTAGGAAAGATATGACCATCTACCTGGAAAAGATTAGACAAGATTATATTTATGTCAGCGGGATTATTTATAAGCAATGCTGAGACTGAACACTAAACAATACCTTTTCAGTGGTACTATTGACCCTACCTTACATGTTTTATCTTGTTCATGGTTTGATAGCGCAGATAAGACATGTCCCACAGTAACCTTGTGAGTCAATACAGTTTGTGTTCACATTGTGCACATGTAAAAAGTAGCTCCTAAAACAAAACCACAAAGAGACAGTAACGCCAGGGAAAAAGGAAACATCTGGGCCCCACTTTATAACAGTGAGACGCTCTCCTGCTGTGTGCGAGGCTCTGTTTGTGTTACTCTTTAAAGCTGCCTATAGCTTCATGCACTGTGATCTTTTGTGTGCTATATTGTAATACAAAAAAATCGCAGATCAAGATGAGAAGAATAACTCTCTTTAGAGTCCACAGTGAATCATTTTGTTTTGGACTGGCAAGCATGAATTTGATTACTGGGTCACCAATCACTATTTTTGTCTATTGCTTAATGTCAGGTTAATCTTGTTTTGTGGCTATTGAAGTAAAAAAAAAAAAACATATAGTTGTTGTGTGGACCCATTGCCTACTGATATACGAGATGGTATCTTGGCATATAATGACAGCTGCTTAAAAAGTTAAAAAATAGCTTATGTGGTTATAGTTATGGGTTATAGTTAGGGCACCCCTGACCTACAGCCCGCAGTGTCTTCTAATAAGCTCCCATAAGATCCGTGTATTTCCTTTTCCTGCTCTCTCATTGTTTTGTTTTTGTGCACGTCATTTGTAACCATGGACATAATAGTTCTCTCTTTTGTAAGGGATCCTCTAGTAAAGCTCTCCTGGGCATTTCACTCCCTCTCCATTTCACCAGCCTTCACCTCAGGGCACTATTCATCCCGAGCTCCTGACATCTGCTCTGCACCCCCTGCTCCCAGTATTCCAAGGACAATGGGAGTAACACAAGACAAAGACGGCCACATCACTGATGCTGCCTGTACACTGACTGTGGGAGGGGCCTTTCTTTACAATAGGGCTTACTACAGTCTGGGGAGAAAGCCAAATCCAGAATGAAAACACACAGGTGTAAATATCCCATTGTTCAGCTATATAGTATATTGTACCAACATCTACATTACCATTATTGTGGCAATGAGGTATATCTAGTTTACACAGGAATATCACCCGCAGAGCACGTTTTTCAATGTAGTGTTTCTGGTAAAAATGCGGGAGGCAATGTTTTTTGTGATTTTTATATTTTTCTGGGAAGCAAATTTGAATTCTTTTAATGCTAGTATATTTGGCGTTCATAACACTGCTTACCTGCACCAACTTACTGCACTTACCAAGGGACTAGAAGTTTATTTATATGTCATTTATACTTCATGTATATATTGATCAATCCATTTCAATTCTTACACAACAAAATAGACAACAAAAACACATAAAAAACACAAAATTACAACAAAGGGCCAAACAGTAAGCAGATTCTGAATATAAGCGTTCGATTATTTCTTAAATGTAGCATATTATTTCAGCAAATACAAATAGGCACACAATAGTAACCTTGCTTCTTCCCAACAGCCATCCACTATCTGCAGTTCCCTCACCTATATCACCGTGAATGGCTGTACATTTAACGGGTCTTTTTATGTGATCCCAATCGAGGTTCAGTGTCTCCATGGCGACCTTTGGCTTCCTCATGGCCTATGTGCGTTCTTCAAAATAGATGGTGTTATTAGTCAGTGCCGTTATCTCTGTGTCCTCGTAGGTTCGCCGTGCTCCTTTTTCATAGATTGTTCTCATGTAGTCTTTTTCAACCCCCTCCTCTTGTTTCCATCTATCTTTATCCCCCGGCTCAGCTGCCTGGTGTCACCACTAACCTACACTCACTCAGCAGAGGAGCCATCTCGGCTGGCCTTTTTTGGTTGAAATGAAGAATGCACTTCAGGCACTAGATAAAATTTCAGATTGACAAAAATAAAGTTCAACACAATTACTATGAGGAATATTGCCTTTCTAAAATGTACAGGAGCACATCATTACAAGCTGACTATTTTTCTTCACAGCAAACCTGATTGAATCTTCATTGTGAGATAACATTGACTTTTAATACCGCCGTCCCTGATATAAATGACCAGAAACATAAACTCACCAATCTTAGTCACTAATGATTCTCACATGATAGCAATCTACAAATATAACACACAATAATATAAGAAATGAGTACATATACCATGACATAAGTCATGAATACACCTTCATTCCTTAAAAGGGCCTCAGTTTTCATGTTATTGAGAAAACGGTTAAATACTGATCCAGCTCATCCCAGTTGGAAAGATGATAAGAGGTTTGTTTGTTTCTTGTCTGCCCTCCTGTTCTGTCTGTACCCTCCATTAGAGATACCGCCAGACACCCGGCCCTGTGCCCTAATGATAAGCTGATAGACTAACCACCTCCAGTGTCCTCATCTGTTTATATTCTACCACATATGGTTATCTGAAAACTAGTGGTCAGACTCAGAGGCAGCATGTTCCTGTGGTTGGCCTCTCCCAATCAGCGCTCTCAGCCACTCATGGCCAGAGAAACACACACGGCGACCTTGCTTACTAAATATAGCTTGGCCTCGGAGCTCAAGAGAGGCCCTCTACATGGACTCCGTCCACACACTGAGGTGAGTATGTATACATGCATCACACACACATTTCTGTAACTTCAGACCAAGAGGACACTCATAATCACATAAACTCGGGAGTATAGAGCATGTGCATGTGCAGTTGATTCGTGCCAACAGACACAGTAGAACGCTTGTGCTCACATCCAGGACATGCTCATTGGAGCACAGATTGATTGAGGCCTCTAAACGATTGTAGTAGGCTACTTGGGAAGTACTAAGGCACTATCCTCAATGGTACATTTGGATTTGAATGAGAGATCATCTAGCGTTATCAAGTGCGCAACAAAGCCCTTTTATCTAATCATGGTGTTGGACACAAACATGAACTAGAAAGCACTCGGAGAGCGCAGACCTCCGTCAAGGCAGCTCATTCCCCCTATACACTCTTGAAACAAGCAATTGTAAATAGAACCTTCAGTGGGACTGGACACCCCTCCAGTCTTTCTTTGTTTCTATTAATGGCCTCAATTCAAAATCAATGAAATCATCTTAATACAATGAGAGGTTATCAAAACCATAGACACAAAACTAATAAAATAATGTGATCTGGCACAGCACATTGTCTCAAAAAATGTTATACAACAACACATACATTTGCACTGATTTGTTTACTTCAGAGCACTTTCTGTGAGAAGGGTGGGGGAGGGACTCGAGACAGCCAACCACTGTCATTGCAAACTTGTCAGTGCTGTAGTGTATTGATTAAGAGTTTGTTGGCCCTATGGGGGCCCCTGTTGGCACACTAGACTAACAGATGACATTCTTTGAAAAATCCTGGCTCCAGACCAAAATCTAATCAATTGTTCCTTGTGATAATCCTGTAACACCATCTTGCAATTGTACAGAATTTATCAAATAGATTAACAGTATTTAAAATGATTAGCAGAAGTATGGTAAATACATTATGTAGTTTACAAACAGAAAAGTCAGAAAAATCTGAACAATACAAAAGCAAGAGACTTAACAAAAATCCAAAACACAGCAGTAAATGTAAGTTGTTTGGAAATACCACTGTGAGTTCAACATAAAGCATGTGTTCATTTAAAGGCCCGTGTGCATCTCTCCATGAAGCTGCTGCTAACCACAGATCACATGACCAGCCCACCACACTCCACTGCACAGTGTCACTACTGCTGCTGGTGACGCTGGTTAGTTAGAGTTGTTTGGTTTGGTTTTCTCAGAAACTGTCAGGAAAACAATGAGAACACAACTGCTCAGTTGTTTCCCATTTACGAGAAGACAAAAACATGTAAACAAATACTGTAAAGTTCATTAGGGCTATGTTATAATAGTGTATTTATACTTTAAATCTATAGTAGTTTATCAAAAGACGATCTGAACACACTATTGAATTTTCTGCCAATAATCTGATTCATTGTCAACAAAAGAAAGAGGAAAAATATAACACAGCTGACAGGAAGTATCGTTCACACAGTTGTGAGAAATACAAAAGTCAAACATTTTCAAAACAACCACATTAAAGACCCTGTTGTTCACCATGTGAGCAAAAACACAGATGTAAAACGTAGAACACACTGTACCCAGTGAATGCAGACTTTAGATAAGAGTGTACGCTCACATATTGTTTGTCTTAACTGGGCTATAAAAACTGATAATACAAGTATACTAGAGTTAAAGCTTAGACTCTACAACTGACTTTCTGTAACTGAATTGAATTTTGTTGTATTTGTTGGACCAGCATAGAATTAGACTTAATAAATATCGAAATATGTATGCACATATGAATGTAATGAGAAAAGACTATATATACTATGTTATTAACAGCTTACAGTGACATCTCTCCAGTCATTATTAATGAAACTATCCCTTCCTGTACCTGTATGTTGCCATAGATTTTGAGAAACCTGATTTCCAGAAATGATGATGGTAACAACTGCGAACCCAAAGCCATGTTGTTTATTGAAAACATGGGTGAGTTTAACATGCACACACTGGTTAAACCAAATGCCTCCAGATGATTCCTCGGCCCCTAAAGCAGTAAGATAGATGTCATAAAGCAGTGGAAAAAATTCAACATGCAAAACCAGCCGTGACCCACATAACAACTGGCAGCTTAATGAGTAACTGTAGCACACCAAACCAAATGGACACAAAGATTCAGGAGACAAACACTAGAAACATTAGCGATAGTGCCTTGCCACACCTCTTGCAGCTGTTGGTGGAGTGGGTGGTGAGACACTATCCCTCTACATGCATTTGGACCAGTTCTTGTGGGTTTTAGCACAGGCTTGGCTGGTATGTTTTGGGTTAGTGCCACAGATTCCAGAGGCACTGCAGTGTGATCATCGGCTAGCCTACTCATGTCAGGGGCAAAAACACACACACACAAATCTACCCTCCCACAGGAGCTATACGCCATATTACTCTTCGTAAACAAAGACCGAGGAGCATGCAGTGAATATCATGAATATCTAAATGGGGAAAGTTAGGGCCATCACTTTACATTTTGAAGGTTAGGCCAAGTCAGATCAAACATTATTTCTATAGCACATTTAAAACAATACTGGCTGGCCAAATACCTAAGCCACACTGTACTTCTCATAACATAAATACACACACAAGACATAAAAAGACAGTAACTAAAAAAACACATCAACATAGTTAAAACCATTGTGTTTGCTCAGTCAGAGTATTCACTGGCTGTTAAAACTCACACATTGAAAGAACAGCATGTACACTCTCTATTTGCATAGACTTTGTACAGAGTCATAATAAAAGCAAATTCAATGCAAAGTGTCCACCTGCTCTTAGTTAATCTCTACTTTATTCTAATTTTGCTGTCCTTCCTTCCCCTCAGCATGTCTCCAGCTTTGGGCTTGAGCTTGACTCTACCGCAGTTATTGTTTATTAACCATCATGTGCACTAGTGACCAGGAACAACTGGGCCGCATTTCTATGAAAAGCCACTTCCCACAAAGAAGTGCTGACCTTTCAAGACGTGAACTTTGTTTGTATTTCCAGGTTTAGCTTTGTACTATTACCATTTGTTTTATTTCCTATATTTGTCACGACATGTTAATAACATGAACAATAATAAAGATACATTTCAAGTCTAACATATTAACATAAGCACTTAAATATTATCATCCGTGTTATGATAGTCAGAGCTGGGTAGAGTAGTCAATAATTTTACTAAAATAAGAGTACCGTTACTTAAAAATAATGTTACTCAAGTAAAAGTTAAAAGTGCTCATTCACATAATTACGCGAGTAAGAGTAGAAAAGTACTGGTGAAAAAACTACTAACTGACTAATGTCAGATTATTTGTTTAATTTTAATAAATAATAATAAACAGATTTTGATATTTTCAAAAGAACGTAAATAATATTTTAAAAAATTAAATTATTTCACACAAAGCTGTTCTTACATGACACACAGAGGTGGTAAAAGTACTCTTACTCTTTCTAGATTTACAAGATTTGACTCAAGTAA
>JAVQKC010199375.1:0-16235 GCA_036025475.1 Philypnodon macrostomus | reverse complement strand
AATTGCCCGGATCAATGTGACAACATTCACTCGGTTTCGTTTATGTTCAGCAGGATTATTGGCTCAATAAAAGTTGACACAGTTTTGGCCCGTTATTAATTAATTACTTAATTAATATTCATCGAAGAAGTACCCAAATCAATACAGTTCGGCGTCTTTATGGTATGCACTTGTGTGCAAATGTTGAAACTGATCCGGCAATTCGTTTTTGAGTTATTGTGTTCACAGCTAGGATCTGCGGACGCAGATGCGGACGAACACCGACGTGATTCCATATTATCGGCGACACGCTGTTTTCGCCGATATAATTAAATAAATGTACGTTAAAAATATAAAAAGAACAAAATATATCACTTACCCTTAATGTTTTTGTTTTAATTTAAGTATACATCCCCTCTGACTGGTGAAGTAACTGGAAAGGTCAGTAACATAACTGGATAAAAAATGTCTTTTTAGCAAACAGGCAGGAGAATAAGTTCAGAAAAAATTGTCAAATTGATTGACCAGTTTGACCAATAGTATATTCACATTGCACTTATGTTCATCCTCTGGCCTCTACAGACTACAGATGAACTACTTTACGTCATAGAACAGGTCAGGTAGTACTTTTTATTGTTTGTTTGTTTTACTGTGAAACAAATATGTTCATGACTCTGTGGTATGTTATGTATGAAACTGAGATCTGAATTACAAGTCAAATATCCAGCCTACAGTCTATTGAATAATACTGGTAAATATTACAGTTGTTTGTTCTGGGCTGAGGTGACATTGGTTAAAGTTGCAAGATTTCTACTATAGTCTTTAACGTCCTTCATTTCAAAGTTCAATTGATACACACAAAATATAATTCACTTGCCTTTATTGTGTGATCTGTCATATTTTATCTTGCAAGCCTTTTTATAATATGTGTGTTCGTGCTGTGCATTCACCGCCCACTTTATTTACTAGACTTTGTTCAAGATTTGCCCACCTGGTGCATGTTTTGTCATCCAGAGACGGACTGCACTGCTGCTCACTGGATATTCTATCTTCTTCAAACAATTCCACTTAAACTATAGTAAAACAACTAAATCCCCTTTTCAGTCAAAGTCAATTATATATTGTACTGAAATATATAACTTAAGAAACATATTTATTTCATTATTTATTCACAGCTTTGTAATATAATGTAAATGTTTTAAGAAAAAAGACAAACACACAAATGACTTTAGCAGGTGCATTGAAGTTGAGACTACATAACACAGCAGGCTACATATGATCTTTATATAATATCTTTTTTACATACAGAAATAATTCACATCTGTAGATGCTCCTGAAGTGTGTTAAGACCTATAGTCATTTACATGTTTGTTCTCAGAAGTAATCAATTCTATTTTAGCTTAATAATCTAAAATACACAGGAAATATAGCTTGTTTTATCCAAACAATTATTCAGGGGTATATGCCCTCTAGACCCTCCTTGAAGGTAACATTATTTGCCGACATATAAATTAATTGATTTAAGTGCTAAGGATGAAGGGCCCTTACCTGACAAAATGAAGAGGCAGGAAGTCTAAAATCTTTAATTCAATTAATCATCATTAACATAATAACCCTTTAGAGTTCTATACTAGTCTTTCTATTTACCCCCCCCACACACACACACACACACACACACACACACACACACACACACGCACACACACACACATAGCTTTACAAATTCTCTTCTGTTAATAGCCCCCTCTATAACCACACTGAGAGAGTCGCCCCTGTACACACACATCTTGTCAGTCAGTGCCCAGTGGAGGAAAACTATGTATTTGCACTGATTGACAAACACATGGTTGTGTGAAACCCTATTGAGGGGAACTCTGCTGTACATCTGATAGAGGTTGTGTGCGTTATGGCTTTTGATGGCTACTGAATATATGAATAGTAGGTTTGCATTCATTTGTGTGCATTCAAGTGTCAATCACCCAAAACACCAGCACATTCCTCTCATGAAGCTGCATAATGAAATTCTAAATCTATTTTCTTCCACTTTTTCCTGTTAGAGGTTGTGGGTGACTGCCTCAGCAAGTATGGCACACGTTGAACAGATGGCCAGTCAAACACACAGAGGTGCCCAAACAATCGGATTGTGGTTTAAGCTACATTACTTTGTTATCACTATATTGATTTGAAAGCATGTGGCTCACTTTTATTCTGAGTTTTATTTTAGTAGAACAGGAAAATCACATTTGATTTTCAAATGTATGCAGGTGACTCACAATATGTAAATAGCACCTCCTTTGATTTCTTTAGCATTCGAGAGGCATTCAAAAACCCTATTGATTTACAGTAGGAATCTCTCTAAGGATCTGAGAGGAGGTTCCCACAGGCAGTGAGAAAACTCGACGGTCTGTGGTGCCATCGGGACTTACGTTTGTTGTTATAAATATATGTGTATTGGCTTCAAAGTCATCCAGCAAGTATATAATTAAGCTTAGAGACGGAGACGCAAGCCTTTGTTTTTAATCAGACCAATGCTGTGTGTTTGTACCTTGACATGTTTCGACCACTTCCTGCAGTCTTCATCAGAAGTCACATGATGTCACGGTGTTGTGTCTTGCCTGCTTATACAGGCTTTGGCGAGGCTTTGTCCCGATGCTCATAGTATAATGTGTCTATAAATAGATTAAATTGTCTGGTTGCTTTGTGTTATAGTTTGCAAATGTTACTCATTCTGATGTTATTTTTTCATGTCATTAAAGAAGCCATTTTATTTTCAGTTTCATTTGTACCTCCAGCAAATGTGGGACTCCTAATTGTGTTTGCTAATTAAAAGTCCTGATTCAAGATAATCAAGTGCTGTGAAAAAAGCCTCAATTTGCATTTTGGCCATTCCGTATTTGTTTATGTGTGGGATATGTGGTTCAGTGGCAGCATTGTAGACACATTATTGTCCTGTATGTATATTCGTCAAGGTCTCATTACTATAGCTTTACTATTGCAGGATAGGACCAATGCTTTAGTAATACTTTGCATTTGTCCCCTTAGATTTACACAGTTCTATCTGACAATTTTGGCAAAATTGAGCTATTTACATATTCATATTTGGATACCTAATCTTTAGAAGTGTTTTGTTGAGGTTTTTTATAGGATGTAATATCAAGCCTTGACTTTTTAAAGTAGACACAGATAGAACCTTATATTTCTAAGGGGACGAGTTGTGCTGTAAAAGATATAAGGCACTCGAGAGACACAATAAATGTAAATACCTCATCTTCATACACTGTATAAATCTATGCTGCCTGGGTGTCTGAAGTCAACATGCAGATTAAACTAAACGACTTCTTCGTCCATGCCTTATGCTCAGACCATTTGCTTTGCACATTTGCGCAACCCTGGTGCCAGACAGGCCCAGAACCAAGTTATAATGACGACTTAACATCTCTGGCAGAGGTATCAAACCAATAAATGTAGTAGATGATTACATTACCTCAATCACAGCATGGAAATGTCAAAATATAGAAAGCTTGAGTTCACTGAGAGTTCTACCATGTTATAATGTTGTTTCCTCATCAATAACATAGTTGGGGTTGTATTTTGATTCATTTATGCATGTTTGAGTAATCCTGTACGCTGATATGTCGATCTTCTCAGGTGCTTGAATGAACAACCTCATTACTATTTTTCCTATTGTTTGCATTGTCTGTAGTAGTGGGCAGGGCGGGGCTATAAAGGTTTAAAAAGATAATAATTAAGATTCAAAATGTCCAAAATGCACCGAGGAAAAAAGATCTATATGGCCCCTTTAAAACCTAATGAATGCTAAACTTGTGTTACCAGCACAACACAAATGCATACCTAAGTCTAAGTGATAAGAGGCTTCCATACAGGCTTCCATACAGTGTAAATGTCAACGCAAGAGCAAAGAAGGAACGGGAGCTGGAGGAAAGATTTATGATGATCCTAGTAGTTTAAAGGATGAAGGGAAAAGGATTCTGTTAATTTCCCACAATCCCCTGCGTGAGAGCAATACACTGTAAAGGTCAACCGGATAGCAACTTTTAATGGCACCTTTGTCCAGTTTGCTGAGAACTGAAAAGCACTGTGATTAGGCAGTGTTAATAGAATTTAGAAGCTGTGCACTTTTAGACTTAATGGGAACTAATCAGTGCAATTTAATATTTGATAGTTTTATTTTTTATTTTTTTCAAATTGACAAAAAGTCTTCCTGTCTCTCAGATTCATCTGTGTGGTGTATTTGGACACTTCATAAGACCAGATACTACACTTAATGGCAATTTAGGGGATGAATTACTATTGTGAAACATGTGGGCTTTGTCATTAGTAGATCAATGGATTGAACATTAAGCCCTGAACTATAGGGATTAGATCCAATGCGTTTGCAGGTCTGTGTTCACTTACATAAAACACTGGTTCATTCATTATCTGCTTGTAACAAATACACTATGTGCTATTTTTACCAGATAGCTTTTACCAACAAACTACATTTTGGTTGAGGCTTTTAAGGTACACTTGCTGTTTTTATAGTTTGGGCAAAAAGGTCTGCTATCAAATCTTAAATGGTGTTGATGTATGGTTGCACTTTCTCTTCTTCTAAGTCCTTGCCAAGAAAGATATATTGCTTACTTCAAAGCCAGCAGACCCCATTGACAAAGCAGCACAGAACACGGCGAGCTGTGGTAAAATTGCTGTTTTTGTCAAGGTGCTAGCTTTGAAGAAAACTTGTGGTCTTCAGACCCCTTTGGAAAAAGGAGGTTGTTTGAGGCCGGAGGCAAGGTAAGTGGTGACATTCTCCCAAATATAGCATTAAACTCAGGTTGAGTTTGCCTAGAAACGTTATATACGATTTTTCTGGCATATGTAGGAGGTAATGGATAGTAGTGGGTTACAATGTGCAAAACCAGGGAGTGTTTTCTTCTCAGGGTCATAGTTTTTATGTGACAGTGCCAAGCCAAAAAATGAAGAGTGCTCGGTCCAGAAAAGGATCAGGCAAATGCCAAATTTACGGTACATGCGAATCATAGACTACATACAATAGTCATAATACATACTTTTTCAGGACTCAAAGAACTTTACAATTGGGTGCATTCAGTCACACCCTGGTAGTGTTAAGCTAGCTCTGTACCCACAATGCACACAGCCTATCATTCCACCATCACACATTGATAGTCAAACATCAAAGTGGTCAAGTGGACACAATAACGATTTGACCCAGGCAGGGATTGAACCGCCAATGTATGGAGCCACTGCTGGTCCAAGATCATTTACTGGCAAAACTTTTCTTTTGATCAACTAAATTATGAAATTTATATTTATATTTCATCGCATCAACTGAACCGACCACGCTGTTAACCCTAGAGTCTTTTCCTGTCTCAGCTTTCTGCAGACTGGTACAAAACCACTCCTTGTGACGACGCTCTGTCAAAATACAGTCTCTCCGTTGACAGGCTTAGTGGCTTTACACTTGAGAATTTATCACCTGACAGGCCGGCTCTGTTTTATTCACACATACAAAGACACCCTGTATTTACAGTAGGAGCCAGACGACAGAAATTCTTCAGAGCGGACCCTTGTTAGAGCAGCTATAGGTAACGGATGCAGAGACAACCTGTGGCCTCATTATAGTCCTTTTCTACATTTGCCCAACACTAACAATCCTGGAAGAATGTGAATTGTCTTTTTTATAATGCCCTTAGTGGGGGTTTTGTCTGTGTGAACAACAAAGAGCCCACCATTTTCACAAAACCTCAATATAATTGTCTGGGTCAATGAAAACACATTTTGGGGCCAGCTATGTCTTTTGATTATGCTGTGTATGAGGATATGCTACACAGCTTGTGATGCGGGGCTGTGTTGATTCCCGGTGTTAGAAACAGATGTTACAGTATGGTAAATATTATCTTACCTGCAGGAGCACAAACACTAGAGGCAGCCATCCCAGTCTTTGCCTGGAGGAAAGTCTTTTTACAGCAGGTTGCTTCTCAAAAACCCCGTGGGTGACTGGTTTGAAGATTGTTGTTACTGCACCTATTTTGATGTGTATAACGGGAAGAGGTGGGTAGAGTAGCCAATAATTTGACAAAAGTAAGAGTACCGTTACTTCAAAATAATGTTACTTAAGTAAAACTCCAACTTTATGGGCAACAGTATACATTTTAAAGAACCAAATGAGAAAATGAATTCTGCAGTAATAATAATGGTGCACACTGGCATCCTAACCCCAACAGGGTGTCTACTTTTATTAAATTAAAAACTACATCAGAACCCATTCACCATTAGGAGTGGGACAACATATCGATATTGCCATATATTGTGATATTTCTATGGGTGATACTGTATCGGTATTGCAGGCTGCTGTATTGATATATCAGAATTTATAATATTTTGTATATTTCACAAAAATTTAATCTGGCAGTACTTACATTTAGTTTATTTTGAGAAAGTCAAAGAAATGTGTGAGATATAGTTTAAGTATTCACCATTCAAGTTATAAAATTAACTGCATTTCATTAAAAAGATGATCAATTCATTGGAATAGAGTTTAAAAACTGTATTAATTCCTTTAAAACAGTGATATATCGTAGGTTATTATGTGCAATTTGTATCAATTATCGCAGTATCGCCGTCTCGTGATATTATCAGTATGTATCGCGCATCGTATGGAATCGTGAGGTTCCCAGCCTTATCGCCATAAAACAAAAATTCTGCCTTCAAAATCTCTGCCTCAGACCATTTGACTCTCACAATTGTTGTATTTCTGTCTTGGCAAGCTTTGTATTTATCTATTGAAAATATTTATCAGCATAATACAATCATTTTCTCTATTTATGTCTCTTCTTCCATATTTCACTACAAAAGTATTTTTATTAAAAGATACTTTTAAGGCTGAGTACTCACCAAAAAAATCAAAAAGATTTATCAAAAGAATGCATTAAATAAAGGTCTCCATCATGAGTGGAACATTCTCATTTTAAAAAACTGACCACTGTCTAGGGCAGGCCTGGGCCAACTGTGGCATTTTTAATCCGGCACGCCAAGCATTTTCTCACAATTTCTGCCAATTTCTCACTCACATTGTTATAACCTGCAGTAACCAGTTAACTCCACATCGACATATTCTTTCACGGAGGTCTGATTGAAGGCTGTAGGTCTCATTTGTCAAGAAATGGTTGCAATTTACAAAGAATACAATATCAGCCGGCCCACTTGGTACATATTTAAACCCCATGTGGCCTTTGAGTCAAAAGGTTTGCCCACCCCTGGTCGAGGACGTACCCCGCCTCATAGTTGCTGTTTAGTTTCGATTTTTGATGATTTGGTAAATATCAACATTTCAATAATTATACAAAAACATATTGCGACGTCCACAAGATCACAAAAGTGGCCCATCAAATATTTGTAGGACAGGCCTCTCAGTGACAGTGTGTGTTCAGCAAACTTACCTTGTCCGTATGACTGGCTCGTTATACCTTTTCAATCTCCTCCAGGGACACACGCCTGCAGACCTGCATGCATCAGTGTGACAGTATAGATCTGTCTTGGTAAAATATAATTGGCCATACTTTTACGCTCTCTTCAATTATACCTCTTACCACACAAGCCATCTGCCCTTCCAGAGCGGCTGACTCAATAACCTTTTCAAAGTCTTCTCTAAATGGCAAAAGATTTTAAAAAAAAATCAGAGGAAGTCACTAAGCAATGTACGTCTGGGTGTGGTAAATGTATGCTTTGAACAAACAGGCCCCATACCCAGCTACATAACCAGGGGACTCAGTGATTTTGGTGATGTCTGATACTTCATACGGAAAAGCCAATTGATTATGTGGCTGGATTGAATTATTGTGGGACAATGCTCCATCTTTTTAACTGCAACTATAAATGAAAGTAAGTGTTTAACTGGGCAACCATTGTTTGTAATGAATGGCTGTGGAGGATTCACTGGAGGGGACTTTTTTCCACTCCTCGATTCATTAAAGAAAACAGTTTGTGACATATCAATCCTGAGTTTGACAGCGCCAAGAGAATGAGAGAAAAATCATATTACGTAACTGTCAGGACTTTTTGTCAAGCTCGACTACAATGTTGTAAATGTCACCACGAGGCCGGCAGCAGCTCCATGACACCTTAAACTGAAAAAGGCAAGGCATTCAAAGTGAGCCTTGGTTCGGTATTATAAATGTAAAAGCAACCTTTGGGCTATGCCTCAAGAGCAGTGGTAAATGTTAACATATTGGCAAGAATGCTTCTACTGTATATGTGATTATCCACTAATCAATTGGGACCAATATACACAATACCCCACAGGAATGACTGACATATACAGTGCTCTACTGAATGAAGAAGAGCACAGACCGTATAATACCATGGACCATGACTCAAACCAAGGATCTTCTAGTTCAGGGGTAAATGCTCTGAGCAAGACAGTGTTCTAGAGCCACAGCAAAAACGACTCATTTACAGGCTATAATAATAATAATTTTACATCTTCATTTCCACAAGAATACTGTTAAGGAGTGTATAGCTCAAAAGATAAAGGCCACTAAAGATCCAGTTATAATTAACAGCAAAACCTTCTGACAGATGTTCTTATTGGTCCATAACAAAAATAAATAAATACAAATGAAAAGAGACGATTATATTATATAAGTTGATCAAAGCTTAGCAGTAAAAGTTGTAATAATACAGTATTTTGGAATAAAGCTGCTGCATGAATAAACATACATACTACTGTCTGTTAAAATAAGGCTTTTGAAAATCTCAATCACTCTTTGATATGCTTTTCTTATCATCAAAGCTTTCAACATCAGACAGACATTGACCAACACCATAATACAACATATATCACAGCATTTATGCTTTTCATGATTAGCCTGTACCTCCAGCTACCTGGTTTGTTGATAAAGGACAGTTCAGTTTATTCAGCAGCTAATATCTTCAGTGTATGGATCCCTGTGGCTACAGCACTGTAAACTATTTAGGTATATACAAGCTACACATGACACCAGGGTAATCCAAGAAAAACACACAACCCACTGCGTCGGACAAATTAAGAAAGGGTTCAAACTGTGACAGCACTGGAAATGCTTCAGTAGTCTTTGGCTGATATGTTGGCAAAGACTATTTTGATTCACCGTATTGTGACAACTATAGTCTGTTCCATCTGTTTTACAATGCTATGCTCCCCACTCATTTACTACTATATTATGCACAACTGTCATGAGAACGAGGGTTGTCAATGTATATTTCTAACTGTAAGACGTTTATGGTTAAGTGCACAGCTGACACGTGAATAAGATGTGTGTTTTTATAACACGCACATGTTCTGTTTAAAAACGCAAACTAGAGCAAAAAATGTCTGGAGATACATTTATTACTTGTATTTCTACTGCACTAGGTATGGGCTGTGCATCTTATACATGTAATTAGTGTAAATAATGTATTAGTATGCATAGTATAACTGATGTGCCAGGTGTGAGATGACTTTAATACAATGTTTTAGGGCAGGGCCTTCAGATATAGTCAATACGTAAATAAATCAACAAAGTGACATACATCATATAATGTAACATCAGTGTTATTGGTGGTAGGGATGCAAACATATTACTCTGAGCAAAACAAAATGAAGTTAAGTACAGTGATGTATGGCCAACACTAGCACTATAGTGTTTCAGTATCAAGTCTTGGAAGTGAAATGTAGCTCTATCTGTTGACAGTGACCTTCACAGGGTTAACACAATTCACCCTGGTGAGGTGTATCCAGAGAGCAGCAGTTCCCTGCCCTGCTTATTAATTAACTATGCATCAACTCCCATGTTTCCTGGGAGAAAAATCATTGTATGCATGGTAGTCACATTTAAAATGAGTCATGAGTCTGTCCTATAAACATGGCACTATAGTGAAATAGTGTTTTTCAGTCTGTTCACGGCACTACATTTATAGTATTGTACTACACCAGAAGCTTTTAATATTTCTAGTTAGTAGTTATATGTATATGTATATACAGTTGAATTGTCTGTGCTTTTATAAAATGAATGAAAAAAGATCTATTAATTACAGATATAAAAAGTTTAGCCATAATCAAAGTTCACAACTGAAAACCAGAACACAAATCTGTTTGGACGCTGTCTGACACGTAGTCGATCAAAGACTCAGCAGAGTTAATGCCAAAGTTTGACTGAGCTCTTTTTTCATTCTCCTCCAAAAGCCTGGTCCTGACGGCGTGGCATTTGGCACAAATGGTAATTAATGATTTAACATTTATGACTTATTACTCATCGCCACACTCAATCTTTTAGTCTGTTATAATTTTAAAGAAGAATCCTTCCTTTGCTGCCTGATCGTTGTGACAGAGTTTGATTTTAGTTTTTACTCTGAGGAGGAGTGAGGAGTATAAAAATAGCAACTGTCATAGTGGCTTACTGCAGATGTCCAGCCCCATACAACAGACAGACTCCAAACCTCCTCTCTTCTCCTTTTGTCAAGAGAGTGCATTTTGAATAACTACCACACATGTCACTACTGATACTGGCTCTCAATATCGTTCAGAAACACCCAATCTTATATGAAGTTGTCAGTCCGTATGCCAAGGGAGAAATCATTTGTCTGAATTTTCCATTTAAATCTAGACAACACAGACAATGAAATACGAGTGTGGGACCAAGTGCCAACCCCAGTCCTTGTTCATGTCTGCATGCAGCACGGAAGTCACAGCTGTCAAGGCATATGAATTTTTTGTAATAGAATCCATGCAATTCAAGGATATAATAATTATTTTCCCCACAAATATTAGAATTATTTAATATAATAGTTCATTTTGACATTTTCATATTTTCACATATGTTTTTTGCTCCATGTGGAATAATTTTGCAACATCCTCTGTCCTCCGAATACTCCTAATACTAAAAATCCGGCCCGGCCCTTGGTCAGATTTTAAGGAATGAGTCATAAAAGACTGAACGTCAGTAATGATTATTTTCATGACTTTTGTAAAGCCCTCAGACAAAGTTTTCCTATAATCAAAATAGCAATACAAACACGCACATGCAAAGATTGGTCTGTGCTGTTTTCTCTCATCCACAGCACAGTCTTGGGAACCCTAATGTCCCACAAAACATTGTTGGTTATTTACCGTAATACAATGAAAATGTGTTTTAATAGGCTCCATCTGTCTTTTTGTGGACAACGGCACTAAAAGGTATACAGTACATCTAGGCCCCCCGGGGAGGGAGAGGCAAAGAGATGACATGCTGGTCCCAACTCCACAATCTATCTGCCTCCATTAAAACAAGTGTCCCCTTTAAAATGAGTATTACTCGGTAAATCCCACAGAGCCCAATGGTGCAACTCTTGCATCAGGCTGCAACCCTGCTTTCCACAAAAACAGAAGGCAAGGTTGTGGAGCTGTTATTTGTAATGTAAAAAGATAAAAAATGTAATATCACGATTGTATTACGCCAACATCACAATTCCCATGTTATTCCCGTTTTAATTGATCCCACAACCTCCTTGCCGAGAGCCAGATGTGATAACATTTCGCCACTGTGCACCCCTTATACTGAAAATGATTTATTTTATTATTTCTCACTCCTGCAGTGAAACACATTATTTACCTCTGAAATGTTCACTGGCTGCCGTCCAAATTCAACAGGGATGCAAAAAAGGAGGAAAAAATCGGTCTGGTGCAGAATGCTAACGCTCTCATTTGGTTTGAAAAGAAGAATCATTGACATAAAAGTGACTTGATTCACCGTGAGACATAAGAAGAAATGTTATCTCTTCTGCGGAGGTCCCACTGAGATAGTAGCAGATATACGAAGTGAAGGTCACTCTTCAAAGGCCTACAGTCCTACAAAATAAAACACTGCAGTGACTGAGAGTGCGTGGTGCATGTAAAAACAGTCTGTTTATACAAAGAATACATAAAGTATGAACATAAAATAAAAAAGCATAGACGGAGGGTTTAAGGCTTTAAGATATAATAAACAGTAAAAACTGACTATTAAAGCTGTTTGGAGGCATGTCACCTGTTATCATTTTATTCACCGCAAAAGGCATAAAAGATAATGAACAGCCAAAGAAGGAGCATCAATAAAACAAACAATAAAAAGTATTAAAGCAACAATTTAACTTTTGCGATATCTCACTCTCTCTGTCTGTCTCTGGCTCACTCTCTCACTCTCTGTCTGTCTCTGGCTCACTCTCTCACTCTCTCGCTCTCTGTCTGTCTCTGGCTCACTCTCTCACTCTCTCGCTCTCTGTCTGTCTCTGGCTCACTCTCTCACTCTCCCACTCTCTCGCTCTCTGTCTGTCTCTGGCTCACTCTCTCGCTCTCTGTCTGTCTCTGGCTCACTCTCTCACTCTCTCACTCTCCCGCTCTCTCGTTCTCTGTCTGTCTCTGGCTCGCTCTCTGTCTGTCTCTGGCTCACTCTCTCACTCTCTCACTCTCCCGCTCTCTCGCTCTCTGTCTGTCTCTGGCTCACTCTCTCGCTCTCTGTCTGTCTCTGGCTCACTCTCTCACTCTCCCGCTCTCTCGTTCTCTGTCTGTCTCTGGCTCACTCTCCCGCTCTCTCGCGCTCTGTCTGTCTCTGGCTCACTCTCCCGCCCTCTGCCTGTCTCTGGCACACTCTCTTGCTCTCTTTCAGTCTATCGCTGGCTCACTTTCTCAATCTCTCTCTGTCTGTCTCTGGCTCACTCTCTTGCTCTCTCGCTCTCTCTCTGTCTATCTCTGACTCACTCTCTCGCTCTCTCTGTCTGTCTCTGGCTCACTCTCTCCCTCTCTGTCTGTCTCTCTCTCTTGCTCTCTCTCTGTCTGTCTCTCTCTCTCACTCTCTCTCTCTGTCTCACTCTCTGTATCTCTCTCACTGTCTCTCTCTTGCTCTCACTCTCTCACTCTCACCCCCCCCCCCTCTCTCTCACGCTCTAGTTGATGAGACTACTGAATATTTCTCTTCAATCATGACAATCAGAATGGCTCGTATATGCCTCAGTTTATTTTTTGTTTTCCAGTTTACATTCATATTGACGTGACTGCTTTAGTTAGCATTTAACATGTAGGGCATGTAGCTTGGGTTTATGCTGTTGAACATTTGCTATGGGTGGAAATATACTTGCAGGAACGACTGGAGCTTCAGAAATACCTCAGACTCCACATTATAAAGCAATTTCATCTGAAAATCAATGTCGAGGTAAGCTGAACCTGTGGCTGGATGGATGTTTTTATTTTACATCCATTCAACATTATTTTAAGCTTCACTAATGTAGACTATCTGCATCTACAGATTTAAACCAAAGTACCATCTTCAGTACACAATTACACCCATTTCTAGCACTTCTATTGATGCCCCGCAGGTGTCATCTGACTTTGTCAATAATAAAAGTATTATTTTAGAGTAGAAATGCTATATAGTAGTATATTACTAACACAATATCATGATATCATATAATATTCAAGACACGAATTATCCCAGTGACACATGTGTCCTTGGGGACTGGTTAAATAATGTAAAGTAATTACATTTTCATTCATCTTTTGCGTGATTAAAAATGCTTGTAAATAAAACATATCTCTGAGCGACATTGAGAGCATTTTTTTAAGAGACAGGTCCACATAAAAGTGAAGGCAGATTGATGGCTCTAAACACTCGGGGGTAAACTTCACAAGTCTGGCAATGCTTGAAAACACTAACCTCAATTTGAATTCTTTTTTGTGTTGATGTGAGATTGGGCTGACACCGGAGTGATGTGACCTGACCCTACTTGGTTGGACCTCGTGCATGCTTGATGACAGGCATCAGCTCAAAGCAGTGATGGAGGGGAAGATTAAACCATCTGAGGCTTCCTGGTGCTACGTGTTGAGCTAACTCTGTATGCAAATGATTCTACTCATTTATTTGTTAGGCTTGGTTTATATGGTACATTCTGCTTACTTTCTTTATCATTTCCTGCAAAAATGAAAATACAATGTAAATACAGGCGTTTAGGAGTGTGCAGATAAAGCAAGGGGGGACCTTGAAACTGCAACGCTTCATCCGCTTCAGTTAGCGAGCCATGCAAATAACAGGCCTACCTGAGACGCTAGGAGTCACTAGCTAGCGCAGGGGCAAAGCTGGACCCTGTAGATAGGCAAATCTCACTCGGAGCAGAGTTAATTGGTAGAATATATCTATAGAAAGGTTCACAGAGGTTTTGTACACGGTACTGTCTGAGTGTGCAGTAAAATGCTAACACAGCATTTCAATGGCCTCTCATTTTGGGGGTGCAGATGTGTTCTAGTGCTGATCCAGGTACAAAAGACTCCAGCCTTGCTTTATCAGATCAGCATTACACTGTCTATTCTCACCGGGTTTAATGGACACTTACTTTAAAGCTGAGATCCTTATTGTGATTCAGGAATGAATGTTTGCATTGTAGAAACTCACAGGAGGAACCAAACAGTTTTCACAAACGAGAGACTGTAGGCCAAAGCTTCTGTTTTATCACAAAGCCAGGTTGTAGAGGCCGAAGAGGCATCAATGACAGACAGCAATGTTCTGTTTGTGTTTCTTACTGTGTACTTTACTTGGTTCTGGATACATAGACTGGTCATAGACTTTTTGCACATTTTGTAAAGGTTATGTTTTTTTGCCATTTTTTTAAATAAGAATATTTGCTTTTTATTGTTTATTGTAGAGAACAGTATATTTTAATTGCAAAAATTAGTAAGAAATGCTGATCTTAAAATCCAATGCCATGTGAATTCATGTGTGTGTCATTATTTATAAGAGACAATATGAAACCGTCAGTGTAACCACAGTATACTCAATTAGTTGTCATTTTTTCTCAGCTCCTTGCAAATGACATTGTTTTATTTGGCTATTACTTTAAGAGTGCATAGGGGAAATAAGCTACCTTGGCGGAGGTCTGTGCTGTCTGAGTGTTTTCTAGTGTACATCTGCAAAGGACTGAGCAGAGGGGTAGGTGTTGAATTTCACAGGACAGTAGGGGTGGGGAGAGGCCCAGCAGAGCCAAGAGAAGGAGCCATTCTTTGAACAAATCCTACATCCAGGCGTGATCCGGATCAAATCTAATCTCTTCCTCCTTGTGTCATTCCTCACGTTCCTTGAAAATTTCATCCAAATCCGTTCAGTAGATTTTGCGTAAAGTTGCTAATAGTCGCACAAACATGCACGCACACACACACACGCCAACGCTACTGAAAACATGACCTCCATGGTGGAGGCAATAATAATAACTTAACAATAATAAAATAAATAAAGCAATAAGATTGATCTCAGAATGAACAGTCTATTAGCGTTTGGAGCCAGCCTTAAGTAGTATGTGTAGTACTGGAAGTTTGGGCACGTTATTTGAATTCTATCACAGTGTTTCTACACGGAGTATGTATGTCACCTTAATCACCTAAACCTGTTTTCTATTTAGGCAAAGCCATTTACAGTTTATTTTTGCATTGACCTTGTGAGCCTCACATCCACATATGTACAGCTCCTCTCTCTCCCCGCACCCCTTCAAATGACATTGTCAGAGGCATAAGCCGAGCCTTTATGTGGCGTGACTGCTCCATGCCGAGTTGGAAGCAAGAGAATGCTATTAGTGTGAGTGTCAGGTCAAAAGGCAAAGGCACACATTGACCCGATGACAGGTCAGGAGGAAATGGCCATGCTTCATTTCCTCCCATGATGGTTAGTGAATTTGGATTGTGGTGCTGTTGACTTTTTTGACACATATTAGAAAAAACAGCGAGTAAAATAAAAATACAAAAGTGTGATCAGAATCGAGTACGAGTTTTCTTCCTTTCCTGACAATTCCCTCAAGTGCTCGGTACCAGCTGTGACAAAAGCCCTGGCAATCCATTTTTAGTATATGTTGAAGAGTCATTTAGGCATGTGACAAGTAGACTCTTTGGTTAGAAATGGGGCAGAATATATGTAGGCATTTATTATATCGGCGAAAACAACGATATTATGGAATCAGATCCTAGCTGTGAACGCGATAACTCAAAAACGAATTGCCGGATCAGTTTCAACATTTGCACACAGGTACATACCATAAAGACGCCGAACTGTATCGATTTGGGTACTTCTATGATGAATATTAATTAAGTAATGAATTAATTACGGACCAAAACTGTTGCACACAGGTACATATCATGAAGATGCAGAACTGGATTGAGTTTGGTACATCTTCGATTAATGACAATTAAATAATTCACAAATTAATGTTTGGATGCACTTTTATTGAGCCAA
>JAVQKC010199364.1:0-26216 GCA_036025475.1 Philypnodon macrostomus | reverse complement strand
GTAACAGTTGTAGCACGTATGGGCAGACGTACGGGGCAGACGTACGGGGCAGACGTACGGGGCCGTTTTCGCCGATATACACCTTGCTGTCGGGGACGACAGCACAGGCCTAGTTGAATTCACTTCTCTGTATTTTCAGTAAGTCTTTGTGTGGTTTCATAATGTGAGTTTTGATAAAGAGTCATTGTTTGTGTGGTGTTTATGACAGAGCAGCTCAGCACAGGCATGACAGTCAAAAGCTGCAGGCAAGAGATTATGGAACTGAACTTCCTTGTTAACTTATAAGGCATATGTGGGCAGGCATGATGCATTGTGGGTTAGAAGCAAGGTGACCCATTTACCTTGTTTAGTCCATTCTTCAGATGGCACCAAGAATTCACCTGTATAAACTACCAAGAATTCACCTGTATAAACTACCAAGAAATGTTTACACTGCATGTGGGTCATACTTGATAAACTTTAGACCAGGGGTGTCCAAACTATGGCCCGGGGGCCAAATGCGACCTGCAGAGCAATTTTTTGTGGCCCTCCAAGCTTACTACTTACTACTACTAGCTTTTACTGCCTGTGACTTTACATAATCCAAAAACAGCATTCAATGTGTAACAAGGACACTAAGTAAAAAATAACTGGCAGAAGATATGTGTCCAGAAAACGAGGACTTTTGGTGAAGTGAAATCGTTCACCTCAGAGACTGGCCCTCCTTGGTATTCATTTTTTACAATGTGGCTCTCAGTGAAAAAGTGTGGACACCCCTGCTTGAGACATTCTCTACTGTTTGATCTGAGATTTTTCTTTAATTTGTATGAGATGCGTTTCTTGCAAAACTTTGTGTCTAACTGCCCTATTCATCTTTCTTATTTTTACAGATTGAGATCCACTGTGAGCACCAGAGGTTCCGGATCTTTGTGGACGGACACCAGCTTTTTGACTTTTATCACAAAATAAAGTCTTTGGCGTCGATCGACACAGTACGGATAGATGGAGATCTGCAGATTACCAAGCTTGGTTAACTTCCCTCTGACGTCAGCTCTTGTGTGTGAAGCAAGGACTTGATCACAAATGCACACACAAGCCACACAAGCCACAACTTCATTATCACCGTCATTACTGGTAACTGGTAACACAGCAGCAAAGAACCAACTGTAGGGGAGATGCTTTTGTATTCTTTTTTGTTAGAAATAGGGATCTAATTGCTTAATTGTTTTAATGGGTTTCGACCCATCTTCAGGGATTTTCTTTATGTTGACCTATTTGTGTTCGATCAGACCATTGCTAAATAGGCTGACTACTGTATATGTTGAATACCCAAAGTAAAAGCAGGAGTGTTAAACGTATTTATTCCTAGATGAAAACATTGGCCCTGAGGTTTGATTTATTTACTGTTTAAGTTTTATTTAAGTTTAAGACTTAAGATTTAATTTTCTTATATGATTGCTATTTTGGAGTTCTGCACAATATGAACTGTGCCCTGTTTTACAATCTAAGCACCATTCTCTTCATTTTATTTAATTTTTTACTCCTGCTGATATTTACAGTATTTTCTCTCCTGTAGGCCAATCTCATTTTCTCTTTTGGGTTGGTTCCAGTTGTCATGGTAACACGCTGCAGTCCCGTCTCGACCTAAATTCCCCCAAAATGAGGATTATATAAGGCATTCCACACTCTTTACCCCCCATGTCTTGTCTACATTGTGTAGCTCTGAGGTCCCATGTACTGACTCAAGCACACATGACATTGTTTACATTAGAGGGGAAAGTCAGCCAAGATTAGTTTTTCAGGCACTTGGTCAAACTGGATTCTGATCTCTGCTGCACACACATTTTTTTATACAAACCTCAAAAACTAGCTTAATGATGCTACCTTTTACAGTGTACAGGTGTGAGCGCGTTGTTTTTAAAGCAGGATAAGCTCATTCATGTGTTTTGAATGTATGTTCATGTTTCCTGTAGCATAAAAGATAGAGAAAATCATGAGCACCTTACACTAGGTCACATTTTGGTGGGTTGACTGTTGTTAATTTTAGAACCCCCTTACAATATGTCTTTAGTGTGTTTTGGCTCTCTTTAGTTGCAGCTTCATGTCTGCATTTAGGCATTTGTACAGAGCACTTGTTATAAAGGATAAAGGGATGTACCAATATTATAATTCTTTGAACGGTCATTGGATACCACACATTGGTTAACCTTTGTTTTGTATTCTAGATAAAGCAATGATTTTCTTTTTATCTTCCAACATATGAACAAACATGTTTGTTCTTTTTGTATCCAGCTGCGGCAAAGGTACAACACAGACACAAGTGCATGTATTTGCAATACATAAGGTGTTATTATATTTGTCAGACTTTTATTTGTATGTGGTCTCTTAATACTTTTGATCTTTTAGTTTTTGACAAACGGAACTTGAAATGTATTATTTAAAGAAAGAATATCTGGGTAAACCCGTGGGATGCATCACAACTTCAGTATCGACAAATCTGTACAAATGGTCAGTGGTGTCAAGTGGTTTTGTTGGGATAGTGTTTCGTGTGCGCTGCCACTGTCTTGGTACACTTTCTAAACAAACAAAAATGGTTTATGGTCCTGTTTTGTTGGGAGTAAAATCTCTTCATTAAATAAGAATTGATGATGGGGGCCACTGTCAATGTTTTGTTACAACTCTGGTGCTGTTGAGTATACAGTATCCTTTTTGGTACTTCTGAAAAAATGTTTTGGAGAAAAACCAAGTAAATTCCAAACATGTACAAGCTATGAACACAAACACACGTCTGAAGTTGAGTACAAACATTATGACAACAGTTCATGGTTCTGTGATTCATCTTTAACAAGCTCACTTATTAAACCTAAATAATGAATGTCATTACTGATTGTAAATGAATATATCTGGGCTGAAGGCATGTGACACATTAGTTTCACTATAGGAAGTACACACAATAGTTTAGACTTGTATGTCACCCTTTTGGGCTGTGGGGATGAATTTGTGAATCAAACTAACAAAAATGTAGCTGCCCGGTTAAGATGTAATTTAAGCAGAGTATATGTGATGTGTTGGGTCTGATAAAAGGTGGTTTTGGTATTGGTTGTGTGATTATATATTGTGGTTTAAACTGCTTTTTTATTTTTGAACTAACAACTTCTGTTTATGTTTCATTGAAGGCCAAACATTCTTGTTCTAGATCATTCCATAAGGATACATAAAGTAAGAACCATAGACTGTTAGATAATCTCTTTTGTTGCATTTTACTTATTTTATTTAAAGCAGGGGAGGTCCACTCGCTGAAGTGGCCGATTTTACTTCACCAAAAGTCCCCTTCGGTTGTATCTGTTTTGGTGTTTGGTGTATTTGTGGAAAGTGGAAAGATATCTTGTTGATTTCTTTTAGTTGGATTATGTAGAGTCACGTGCAGTTAAAAGACAATTTGGGCCAATTGAGAGATAAGCCTGAGGGCTGCATTTGGCCCCCGGGCCATAGTTTGGACATCCCTTGCATATTACCAGTCTTCATACAGGTCAATTCTGTTTCATCTGCTGTGGATTTGTTCTATAGAAACCAAGCACTCTAGTCAAAATGAGAACTTGAATTTACTGTCTGGTCTAAAAACTCAAAATGTTTTTCCATAATTGTGCTTTTGTAAGAAATATTTTAAACCAATAAAATGTAATCTCATCTTAAAATATTTTCTGCCATTTTTCTCCTTACATAACCACAGAATGTCTTGTTTATAGCGGAAGTCTTTTGTAAATTGCCCCTGGACTATGGCTTAAATTTGCTAATTAAATAAAATAAAAAAGGAAATTCAGTGTTTTCATTGCCCCCGGTAGGTGGCGATATTGCCCCCCTGTGTGACCGTGACCAACAACACCAAAGATTGTCTATTTTGCGCAGAGGCACCACATGCTTCAACTGGACAGTGCCTTCAACAAACAGCTTTGCCCGATTTCCGGTGACTGTATAGTAACAAGACGAAGTGAGAGCTCTTGAATTTTATCTGCATCGTTTTATACCTCTCGCTGACGGACTGTACGCAGGCGGAATGATGAAGGAAGATGGAGAACACGACTAATGAAGAGAAGTAACGAAAGGACAATCTGAGTGAGTATTGTTATATAAATACTAGCTCTGCATTGGCCAATAGCTGCTAGTCTCTGCAAATAACTATAGTGAGGCATCAGGTATCTTTTGTATGGTGGCTACCTACACACCCTAGCTAGCCCATGACAAATTAGCCATAGCCTAAGCCTTCACACTCCTTGACCTTTAAGAATCACATTTTGTTGTTTATATTATAATACAAACGGTGATGTGTAGAAATGGACAAAAATTATTTAATATTTCTGCAATTTACATGCCAAGTAAATTCAGAAATATTATTTTAAATATAGTTACATAATAGTATATAATAGTGCATTTTTGTTTTGTCAGATAAATGTGCTTTATTATTGCTTTAATATCTGCGTATGTGTTTAAAGTTAAGAGGATTACCCCAAGGCCTAATCTTAATGAGGTAGCCTAGCTTTGGTCATTCAAGGAGTTCAAGACAGTTACGTGCGGAGCTGCGTGCAGAGTCACGTACATTGTTTACAGTGACTTCTTATTCTGGGTTTTTCCACTCATGAGGAATAACCCAAGGTCACCAGTAAGATACAGTATAGATACGTCAGCTTGTATGTTATCATATTATCATACCATATTAAATCACTGTTCTTTGTCCTACAAAGATAGCCAATGGACACCATGCCACAGCTCTCTTCATCCCCTCCACCACTGTGCTATGATAACGAGGGGACGGGATCAGAGGAGGAAGAGTCTGGGGACTTTTCTGCTGGTGCTGATGGCTCCGATGGCTCCTCAGTGGAAGCTGCATCCAAATTGACCTCTCCAACTTTAAACCTAGACACTAGTCTCTCTACCACCAGTACCCTTCACCCAGTTGAACAATCACAACCTACATCCACTGTGAACTTAAAGCCCACCGATGACCAGGCAAGATTAGAAGATTCCTTGCACCTTAAAAATGGATATCCATGTTCTGATGGTGACCAGACATCAATACTGAATGCCTGCTCAGTTTCTAATGAAACAGACTTTGCTGATTTCTCTGTGTTTGGTGAACAGGCAGCACATGTGTGGTGTTGTGGTTTGGGAGGGGCAGAGTTTGGTAGTGAGCGAGTAACCACACAAAAAGGACTAAGTCAACACTTTGCCTCAGGTCAGGAGGTCATTTTAGATTGTGAGCCCAAATCTTTTACAGATACATCAAAAAAAGAAATTTGCACCAAAGTCAACCACTGTGAGAACAAAGCTAAATCATCTCAGGGCATTGAAGGCATGCAGCATTTTCAGATGGAAGGATGTTATTTTGAGGATAAAACACAAGGCAAGTACGGAGAAAATCATAAAGACAAAAAACATAGTTTCAACCTAAACTTTCTGCTCACGACAAATGAAGCAGAACAGGGGAAGAAAGAGAAGAGTGTTTCAACCCTGTCTCAAGCAGCTAGATTATATGAGGGCAATGCATCATGTGATGAAGATTCATCACAGGGTGATCCTTCTGAAGATTTTGAGCCAAATGTTTCTTCTCTTGCTTCTCAAGATGATGGAACAGATACAGAGGATCAGACTGATGATGAAGAAGAACTGAGAAACTATAGGCTTTCAAGATCTTTTTGCAACAATGATATGTGTTACAGCCTACAGACATCTGACTCTGAAGTTGATCTTTTTTATCATGAACAATCTGCAGCTCAGGAATCTTCTGCTACCTCCATTCAGTCAGAATGTGAACCACGTACAGAAGATGATCAAGTATTCAGATTTAGTATTAGGCCGGAAAAGGGCCAATTAGCTGAAGGAGAAGTACAAAGTCTAGGAATCCTTCCACCCAGTGACAGCTTTGCTGACTTTTGCTCAGCGTCCTCACAGGAGGAAGGAGCAGGAGAGTGGGCATTGTTTCAGGACCAGCCAGACAAGCAGGAGGGATGTGGACAGCTTTATGATTTAACGAGTGGTCAGGTCGGAAAAACTACTCAAAACTAAATTGTGGTCTTGATGCAAAAAAAAAAACCCTAAGTCTAATGCATATGTTTGTGGGACAGGTTGTGCTCCAGTATCAAGTTCAGCAGCTCTTTCAGGACAGTTTTCCAGAAGTTGTCTCAGATGAGAAAAGTGAAGATCCAGTTCACGGACTACATGCTCTGCTTTTCCTAAAAAAACAAAATGGCCACGAGGGAGAAGAGGAGCCAGCACATGGTCTTGACCATCAACGGTAAAACTTATGCTAAATGTATTACATTTCTTTGTTCATAAGATTGTTAATGTGTTACATGTTCATATGTATTGTCTGAACATTTCTGAACAGTCTCATACCTGGTATGTGGTGGCCATCTCAGGACATTCACTCTGCCACTGGTCTCCAGTATCAGTGGAGTGGTTCCCATATCAACAAGAGTTTGTTACGGTGCCTTGATGTGGACACAGGGAATATTGTGAGTGTTATTACTTATAACCAAACAAAAATCATTATAGATTAAAACTTTATTATTTAATTATGTATTAAATAATGTATATATAAAAGCCAGTAATGTGTTTTTTGGGTCATAAAGTAGTATAATTCACACTCATTTTAAAATCTCTCCCTAAGGTGTTTATTGGAATAAAGAAGCATCCAGTTGTTCCTGCATGTGCATCTCATCTGGTATATCATCTTGTGTAGTATGTAGGCAGACTATTCATACTGTTTTAAAATTATGGTGCTTTTTGTAATGGGTTACCAGATTTTTTCTGACCTGGTTTAAACATAAGCACCGCATTTAATTATTCTCATGCACTCCTGAGAACATAGGACCCCAATGTTGCAGATACCATTTTGATACTGAAAATAATGGGGTACCTTTGGAGCTATTGATGAAGAAAATGTTCTATCTACAGCATTTAACAAATACAAATTAACTTTTTCCAAGAGAACCTTTGCTAAACGTGAGCAGCCAAAGCCATAGCTCCTCTCAGGACTTTATGTTGCAGCCAGGGCCCACATTCTTAGAGGCAGTAGTAGGTCATTGTTTTGCACTTATTAGCATAAGTCAGTAATAGTCAGAATCAGCACTACTCTTCCTGATTTTTTTTCTTACTTAGCATAAGTAAAGACATAAAGCTAGTTAAGAAACAGCATTTTTACCTGGTTGATTGAGCTACATGATGTTATAGGTAAAAGACCAAACCAGCTACCTCAATTTTTGTAATAATAAAGGTGATGGCGCTTTATATAATTATTTCTATCACTCAAGTGTTGTGCATCTCCTCTGCTCCCTCTCTGGTGTCCCTCAAACCCTTAGATCGGTTTGCTCTAGTATATTTTTTATAATAAACTAAAACATTGTTATATGGTGCCATAAGCCATAATTTGTGTTGAACCTATGCCTTCAAAGATTCCCTCTAAATAATAATAAAAAAGTAGCTTCAGATGTAAGGCAATCTGGGCACAGCTTTTGTTTGATTCTGCTATTTGGCATGCCAACATGTTACACTGTAACCATTTACATGTAAACAAAAACACGTGTAGGCTACTGAACACTGCTGCACAAATGAATGATTAAACAAGGTCATTCAGTTTATTAAAGTACATTTTACATCGCGCTATAAAAATAAAGCGGAAACCTAAGGCAAATACTGCATTTAGATTGTTCCATTGGCTATGAGTGTGATAAGCGAAAGTCTACAGCAGAGGGCAGTGTAGTATCTGCGCCCCCATGGGTTCTGAAGGTTTATGCACGTACCATGTACTCAAGCTCAACCGTATATTGAAATGCATTATTTGTAAAGCCTCTGCGAGGTGAGAAAGACATATTGAATAGGCTATCTATAGCCTAAATATATTTATCGGCTATTGCCTATTTCAGCACAGGAAAATATATATATTATTGTTGAGTGACTGCATTTCTGTTTGAGTTGTGCCTTTATTCCTAAAAGTGTTTGACTTTGGACCTAATATTTTGTCAGTCAAATTTGTCTTTATTTATTTAATGTCACTGTTGTAAAAAATGTGTAAATACTGAAATAAATCTGGAGATTTGTATGGCCTATTTATTGCTGTATATCCTGTCATGATGCTTTTCAAATCACTGCCGTACTATTTGTGCTGTTTATATGTTCCTTCAGAAAGGTAAATATCCGTACAGTAGTCGTCACCCCTCCTCTCACTTGTGAGAACAGGCTGATCCTGGTCCTGAGGAGAATACATACTGCAGTAACACCCCCACAGGTCAGTAGGCCTATGTCCCAAAAATAGAAAGCTCTGCTAAATTCACTACGTCACTAGGAGTACATCAAGCTGGGATGATGGTCCTGTTCTTGGTACTGCACTCCAACGCACGAAATGCATTTTTGTTTTGTTTGGTTGTTTAACCAGTCTTTCTGCAAGCAGTACAGTCACAGTGCTTTCACTTTGGACAAACAGCATAACGTACTTTGATTGTATCTCACTATAATTAATCTTCATTGTAAATTCCACATCATTATTAATGTGGATAAATCACATCTCAAGAAAATAAAGGTTCAAATAAAGAAAAACTACTAAGGCATAAATGCACAATTGTTCTACTGAAATAGATTATACATACATGTTATACATCTAGGTTATTATTTTAATATATATATATGAATATATAAAAAGTCACAAATCTCGGTCGAGCGGCTGACTGAGCCCCTACCGGATGCGCACCCTTCCCTTCCTCTCTGCCGGGTTGCCGTGTCTTCCTTCCGGCTTGTTGAAGAAAGTTGAGGGAGGTTCAGCGGTAACTGGGCTTTTACACAATGGACAGCCAGGGAAGGAAAGTGGTGGTTTGTGACAATGGGACCGGGGTACGTCTGCCGCTTTTCATACACATTTGATCTGTCTATTTACAGTTTTATCTGGGGTGGTTTTGGTGAACGGTTTGCTGAAACAGGAAGTAGGGCTGCGGTGCTAGCGTTAACTGGGTGTGTAGCAGGTTAGCAAGTTAGCTACATTTTCATTCATCCAGACTCGATGTGAAACCACAACCCTTGGCATTAGCTGTTCATTAATACACTGAAATATTATTGTTTAGATATACACCTCTTATCATTATATACAGTTTATCATGAGGCAAAAATGTAGCCCCGCTTGTAAAACTACGGCTGTCATGCTAAAGTAGTTAGCGGCTGGTTGGCCATTTTTATGCTCGGGTTTAACAGCTGGTTGTCTGGGATTGTCCATCTGCAGCCAGGCCAGTGTCATGAGGGAAGTCTGTTTGCACCTTTTTATAAATAGTTAAAGTGGGGACTTGATAATCTGATGTTTTATTTTTCATTTGAGAGGTTTGAGCTGCTTGCGGTGTGATAGCGCGGCCATGAGAGCTTAGTTCAGCTAGCTAATTGAGGAAATAGTGACCACCTTTTATGTTTTCTCTATCCCTTTTGCTTAGCGTTGTAAAAATAATCGGGGCTCCTGCTTTGTATTTTGCACCCCACACAACAGCGCGAAGGTCTTGGCGTTATGGGTTACGTGAAACCGTAGCACCAAAGTAAGCGCTACCAGGGTGCGTTTTGTGTTATTCTTATCACCCTTATCTTAATTGAAACCAAAGGGGTGGTCACAGCAGTATGGACGGCTTCCCAACCTTCTAGTTTTATGAATTCATGAAGTCACTTTGCCAATGCAATGCACAGTGTTTGTTTTAGGAAGATGCACTGATTTTATTTTTCAGACCATGAGGCATTTTCTGAGGAACGTACTCAGCAAAGAGGATGTTTTCTCAGCTGTTCTGACTCAAGAGGCTAGATTAATTTTGAGGGAAAATAACTGCTTACATGAGGTGTACACAGGTGTCACTGCAGCTCAGTATGATACACAGTATTTTTTGTGCATGCTTATACCATTCCAGATACAGTTACTTACTCTATATTAGAACAGTGTCATCGCTTTGATCTATTGTCAACTATTTTGAAGAGCTTGGCCAACAAAAGATTTCTATTGGATGTAACGATCTGCCTTGAAAGTGTTTAACGTTATCTAGACGTATTTCCTTATCATTCCATCTTCCTTACTGTTCTTGTTTCTTCTTTAGTTTGTTAAGTGTGGCTATGCAGGCTCAAACTTCCCAGAGCACATCTTCCCTGCACTTGTTGGGAGGCCCATCATCCGCTCCACAGCCAAAGTTGGAAACATCGAGATTAAGGTAAGCCCTTGTTCTCAATTGTTTAACAAACAACTGGAGTGTTGTTCTTTTTGAAATGGGAATATCGGATTATAATCTCAAGATTTATGTCTGGTGGTTTCTTTTAATTTCACACAAGCCTCTCTATACCTGTCCGGTCATATTTCTATTTTGTTTATTTTTTTCAATGTCTGCCTCCTTCTTCCTGTATGTTTTGTTCCCCCATGATGAAGTAGAATTCTCAGAAGATGGTAAGTTCAGGTTGGTGGGTGCCTCCTGTCCTTGCCTGCTACAGGAAGTTGCTATGATTTGATTATTTTACTTATTTACTAGTATTTTTTTTGAGAAATGCAGTATTCTTTAGTCTATATGCTTTTTATCTTGTTATCTACATTGTTAGTCAAAAAAGGGTGTAATTTAGTCATGTTTGCCAATAACACTGTTCTATAGATGCCACGCATTCTCAGGTTTCTGACTGAAAGGGCTGTATTAAATTGTGACGCAGCTGCTCTCATTGGATGACAAAACATATTCTGTTGTATTTTCCCTAGTCTGATGTGTTGGTGCATCCTGACAACAAACATATTATTTAAAAGTTCTATGGCCTAATAATTAGTTATGTTTGTAAACTATTTGAGACATTGTTAAAGATCTTTTTGTGAATCATCCATACTGGGGATGCATGGCAGACACATGAAAGTGGGAGACGGAAGCACATGTGCTTTTCTTTTAACTTTTTTATTGAGACCATATGGAGGTGCTATGTTTGACTGGTACTTTGTTAATGCCAAAGCACACAGGATGAACTCATAAAATGGCTGTCTTCAGCAGGCTTTTGATGTTTCCAAGTGGAACATGAGATGCTTGACTGTGTGCCTAACACTAAGCTTACTCGGTGATGTTTACATTTTCATGCTGCATGCATGCAGCTAGTCTGAATGGTGCTAAAACGTGTGATTTACTGTAGCTAGAGAGAATCGAGTGTTTTAAAGAGTGTCTGCATGGAAAACGATCTCACTGTGCATGCTGGATCATTGGAGTATAGACATGCTATGGGTATAATCTAAGATGCTCTGGAACTTTTGTAGCTAATAACTTAGACTTGTACGTGTGATCATTTTTATTTCAATATACTAAAAGAATGTAAATTAATTGTGTTAACACCGGAAAACTACACTGAGAAATGAAAACCATTCTTTTGGACCTGGTTTTGACGCTTGATTTTCTTTTTTCCTCTAGGACCTTATGGTTGGGGATGAGGCCAGTGAACTCCGCTCCATGCTGGAAGTTAATTACCCCATGGAAAATGGTATAGTCAGGAACTGGGATGACATGAAACACTTGTGGGACTACACTTTTGGTCCTGAGAAGCTTAGCATTGACTCCCGTAACTGCAAGATCCTACTCACTGAGCCCCCCATGAACCCCACCAAGAACCGAGAGAAAATCATTGAGGTATGCAGTGTTTCTAATATACCTTGTATAGCTGTATTAAACGGGGTGCTTTTCATGTGGGCATGATGTGATGAAGATGCATCATTTTCTACTTATACCTAAACATGTATTGCAGTCAAATACCCATTTAGTCAAACAATCTTTTTTTTCTCCATTTATATAGGTAATGTTTGAGACCTACCAGTTTGCAGGAGTCTACATTGCTATTCAAGCTGTGTTGACACTGTATGCTCAAGGTAAGGGACCTGTGTATATTGTATGTTTTGTAAGTCTTAGAGTAATGTACCTTTTTGAGAGCAGTTGGTAGTTCTGTAATCGAAAACATTCATGCGTTTGCCCTAATTACATCATGGCATGAATCATTTTAATGCTTTACCCACAAAAAAGTGAAACTGTTTGTGGTCTTCAGGGCTTCTTACTGGTGTGGTGGTGGACTCGGGGGATGGAGTAACACACATCTGTCCGGTGTACGAGGGCTTCAGTCTGCCACACTTGACAAGACGCTTGGATATTGCAGGCAGAGACATCACTCGCTACCTCATCAAGGTACTTGCACAGTAAAATAAAAGTTCATTGTAAAGAATGTCCTAGTTAATCTTGTTATTTTACCTCCATGTGTGCAGTTGTTGTTGCTGAGAGGATATGCCTTCAACCACTCTGCAGACTTTGAGACTGTGCGAATGATGAAGGAGAAGCTGTGTTATGTTGGCTATAACATTGAACAGGAGCAAAAGCTTGCCCTGGAGACCACAGTGTTGGTAGAGTCTTACACGGTAATTGCTGTCTTTGAGTTCTGAGAATAATCCCTGTTGTTTATAGTAGATCTGAGTCTTGACTTTTGTGCACCTGCTGTGGTAACGCTTGTTTGGACTTGTCATTTCCGCAGGTGTAGAACCTGTTTCAAATGAGCTCACACAGTATATTATAATATTATGCTGCCCTCCGATGGACAGTGAAATTATTGCTCATATCCTCTCATTTTGTGGTAACCTTAGATGCCACTACAGTACTTCCTTTATGTTCCTCAAGTTAATAAGGATGCACTTTAATAAAAACGTATGTTAATTTTGTTTAACACAGCACAGTCCGAATGATCAAACTCAATGTAAATCATTTTTTTAGATTAAGATTAGGTCACATTCATATATTTGACTATACTATGCTGTGGAGTTCTCATGTATTTGGTTTGGAACATGGCTAAACACAATATTTCTCATGTCTGTGTTTAGCTGACTACCACATGGCAATCGGTAGCTACTCCTTTAGGACAGGGCAGTGCTGCTGACTAATGTTTTTAAAGGACTCAAACATATGGGGTACAGAGCAGCTCCACCAGACTTGGTTTTCTTTCCAAAGATGTTTTCCGTACTGAGAGAACCACAGAGTCTAAATGCAGATGCTGAAGTGTCTGTTAGTGCACGCTTTGGTGAGCACATGTTGTGTCTCTGTGTGCACTATGACCATGTGTGTTTGGATTTGTGTAGATATGTGAACATGTATGTGTAGATACTGCATTGTGTGTGTGTACTGAAACAAGGAGGCCAATGTAAGTGTGGCTAAAGGGCAGTGAACTGTGTGTTACATCATTTCCTGTATAGCCACTCTGCGGCGGTGGCTGGGCTCAGCTTCCTCCCACTGCCCTCTGAATGAAGCCCTTTATAGTAACACACGCACATGCATACACACCCCTCAGTCTGTAGCCTGTGAAGCCTTGTAGTATGAATTTTATTTACCAAAGATTTATAATATTTGCCAAACAGAAATCCCTCTTTGCATACATTTTTAGTCTTTGATAAGAACAATGGGATCTTTTGTACAAAGCATTTAACAGTATAAGTCTTCTGTCTTATACCAGTAGTTTACAATCTTTTCTCTTTCCCTTTCATGTCCTTCTTTCCCCTCCTCTCCAGCTGCCAGATGGTCGTGTGATCAAGGTGGGAGGAGAGCGCTTCGAGGCTCCTGAGGCTCTCTTCCAGCCTCACCTCATCAACGTGGAAGGGGTCGGTGTGGCCGAGCTGCTCTTCAACACCATCCAAGCTGCCGACATAGACACTAGGTCAGCACAACATGCTAACCTTTGCCAATACATGGAAATGAAAATCAAACTGTGGCGAAATACATAAAAGTGTAATTGTTGAAACACAATTCCCCTCCGGAACATATTAGTCTTTATGTACTGGTATCTCTAAAATATTATGCATTTATTGAGGTATTTAAAGCTGCAGTACTTGATATTTTGACTTTGTATTTGAGCAAAAATAATTAATCAATAGTACATCATACCAGAAGTCATCTGAGAAAAACATGAAATAGTGATGAGGAAGAATTTGAGGCAGCTGATTTGTATTTAAAAAATCACAGCATATTCACATTATTTAGTTCAAAGAAAAAAAAAAAACAACTTCAGACCACTGCTCCTTATTCTGATACTTTGTGGTTTGTGTGAGACCGTGATAGAGGGTTGAGAAGGAGAGGAAGGTGAAAGGGGAGGATGTCATTCAAACTTTCAAACAAATGTTTTTTGTTATTTCCTGCACAAAATCAGGTACTGCAACTTTGAAGCTTTTACCTGTTAATTTTCTTTCTAATTCTGTTTATCTGACTTCTAGGCCTGAGTTTTACAAACACATTGTGTTGTCGGGAGGATCCACCATGTACCCCGGCCTGCCCTCACGACTTGAGAGGGAGCTCAAACAGCTTTACCTTGAGCGTGTACTCAAAGGAGATGTAGACAAACTTTCAGTAAGAACCAAGCATTACCTAATTGTGTACTGTATTGTGAATATAAAAAAGTATTCATTCTACATAATAATTGGATAAAATTACTGTTGGTAATCACAGTGACCTGTGAGCATAACTAATGATGATGTTGCAATGTGTAATCTTAAGTTTTGCTTTCTGTACCAGAGGAAGCTGTGTGCTCTGTCCACCACCAGGTGGGGTCAGATCCCAACACAATTCTGTCTACTCCCTTTTAACCATATTATTATTTATGTATGATAAAAAAATATAAATGTATTACCACATAATGTGATAAAACTATTTTAAGTTTAAAGTGAGGAGAACAATCTTGTGACTCTTAGTTTAGTATCTGTTTTTTTTTTTTTTTTTTTTTTTTTACTTTTTTAATTCTCAGATTGACTTCATACTTGGCAAAAACAAAATTATGCTATATTTACCCCAATTGATGTTTGTCAAAAGATTAATTTTAAAAATAGTTTTTTGTCTCATTCTGTAGAAATTCAAGATCCGTATCGAGGATCCTCCTAGACGAAAGCACATGGTGTTTCTGGGGGGAGCTGTGCTGGCCGACATCATGAAGGACAAGGACAACTTCTGGCTCACCCGAGAAGAGTATCAGGAGAAAGGAGTCCGTGTGCTGGAGAAACTAGGCGTCACCGTCAGATAAAGACCACACAGACGTACACAATACAACACAATAAACAACACATCACACACAACTGACATGAACACATTTCACCTCACGACCATCGCAGAGTATATATCTATTCACCCTCATCTTCGGCTCATAGTATCCCCCAGACATTGGTGGGAACAAGGCCTTCACCTTCCTGCACCTCTCTCTCCTCTGTCCCTCCTCTATTCCTGGTTTGGGATTGGCTCATGCTTCCCTTGCAAACCCTCAGAACCATTCTCCATGTTTGCCGATCACACTCAAGCCTATTTCTTTTCTTTTATAGTAGGTTTAGAAGGGCTATGGTTGCCCTGCTGATGTACTTTGGAGTCGGATATTTATGTGTTGTGGTGATGGTTAAAACCAGTGCAGAATGTTAAGTTGGATGTACACTCTGCATGTTTGCCTACCACGTACACAGACAGACAACTATTATTTGTTTAGAAACAGAAGTTTGGCGGGTAAACATCAGATGCATCAACCACTGCATTATGAGAAAGTTAAGTTTAACTATTGAAAATAAAAAAAATATAATTGTGGATAAAGTAATGCAGAGTTATAAGGAAAGTGTCAGTAAGATCACAATCAGGGTCCACATCAAACAGCCACGGGCCGCTCTCAGCGTCTGTTCAAGTGTGCTGATCACATTTTTATGTCGGTTTTTATAAATGATATGAATTTTCTTGTGGGAGAGGGATTCTTCTTTGCTTTCTTTTTGGGTGTATGAGTTTATATCCTTCAAACTGATTTTTTTCCCATGACATTTTTTGTTGCTGTGCACTATTACCATTGTAAATGGAGTACATTTATGTAACAGAAGTTCCTCCAGGTTTTTAATAAAGAATTGATTGTTGCATTATAAAAGGGACAAATGAACAAAGTCAAGCTCAGAGCCCTAACAGCTGTGCAATGGTACGTTGGGTTTAGGGACGTGGATGTTTACCATTTGTTCCTTTTCAAACTGCTTTGTCTGCTTACACTCTGGATTATAACTGAAGAACTTGGTGCGAGCACTTGTCTCTAAATCACAGAACGTGGCACCACTGTAGTTTCCATATCTACTTCTCTACATCGACCAAAGCATGGAGGCAGGCACTGTCTAAAGCGTTAAATCTATTCAAATTAAAACACGTAAAGCCACAATACATTATTCTGTGTGTATAAATACTGTCACTTAACCTAGTTTCCAAGTCTTAAATTCTCCAACGGTTGGCATTATGCAGACTGGAGGCACTTCTTTTTTGAATAAAACAAATATATATTTTTCCTTTTTCCATTGATTGTCTATCCAGTGCCAAGTGCAGTTAATGTTAACTGGATCACTCTTGTGTGTCTCTTTCTTTTTGTCATTTTTTAAAATTTTCTTGTGTTGTTCATAGCATAACTGCCTAACGCTGATTTAAATAAAGAAAAGTGATTTATAAGGAGTTCTGTGTAGTATCAGTCGTTTACTTCATGTATCAGTTTTAAACTAGATCCATTGAAAAACTTAAAACAAAAGATTGGCAGGTTATTGTGAATGGGCCACACAGGAGGATTCAACACTTGCTGAAAGAGGAAGCGGAAATGGAACAGTGGCTGAGGACTGGCGCCACAGGAGGAAGAGGCTCTGTTTCCGATCCTGAAATAAAGATCGCTCCAGACTTTTCCGGGCGGTTCCATTTTAATCCTTCAGCTTTGGACACTTCCCCCTTGACCCTGAATTGTTACCTTTCAAGTATTTGAAGCTTGTTTTGCATTTTCCCCAGTGCACAAACAAGCGAATAATGCTAACTAAACCATTAAGTACTTTTTAAAACATTGTGTGAAGGATCACTTTTCACCTGGTGGGAGTTGAGAGTTGTGTTCTCTTCAGCATTCATTTATAGTTTATCTCATGAAATTATTGGCCCCTCAGATCTTAAAGTGATAAACATTCAGGTTTATAAGCACATATACTTAAAAATCTGATTAGTTTTTTTGCCATGTAGGTGCATAGAACAAGTCAGAACACATACATACAGTAAATGCTCAAAAGAATACATTAAACTACAAATCATGAATGAAGTAGATTGTAAATACACATTAAAACTTTGTGAGAAGTGGTCCAGGCCAAATGGAGCTCTGTAAACTGCAGGAGGAAGTGAGTGGCAGTGCTGTGTGCGCCCAAAGAGGGCCAGACTGACCCCATTACAAGAGCAGATATCTTAAATGTTTGCACATGTGGACTGGGATGCTGTTTAAAGCTGGAGAGCTGCTTTGCAGGCCCCCAAAAGCCCTCGGGACCCTTTTCTTCTCTACCCCCTCCTCTGTTGTGCTCCATCATTATCGCCCACATGCTTTTCCAGAGACATCCTGAGTGAAACAGCTCCACGTCTTCGATGGCTATCACATGTTCTCGCTGAGGAGAGAGGCAGCAAGCGGAAAAGCAGAAATCAGACAAAGGACTGAAGTTTTACTAATAAAAACTCCCCATTATGGTTTAAAATATGTAAACATGAAGTGTCCACGGTGCTGTGCGAATGGTTTAGTCAAGTTTGAAGACATGCTGCTAAATAGCTTTCAAAAACTTTAGCTTCATCAGTTTACAAAATGCAATGTGTGCACTATTTAATCAGTGGTTGTGCCCTGCTCATATTCTTGTCTCTTTCTCTAATCCCAGATTAATCAAAGGTTTTGAGATCAGGTTTGTGATTCAGATGAAGAGATTAACTAAAAGGCAAGGCAATGATATGAATCAGATTCACACCAAAAATAATCCCTTGCTCCCTTTACAATACAACATGAATAAACTCTTTCAAGATGATTATTTTGAAATCTTTGCTAGCTTACATCCTTTGGACTATTTAGCACTAACACCTAAAACACTTGCACATAAAGGACGACTGAGAAACACATAAGCAGGCTCACAAAGTGTCACTGTTTTGTCTCTTTATTGGAGGTGGAAAGTAAGACACACATTTCACTGTTTTTCTCATAAACCTGGCCACTCTTCAGTATCTACAAAGTACTTCCTGTTCCTTCTTCAAAAGCAAGAGCTACATCCATCATACATGTTAGAAAGTTATTTAAAAAAAAAAAAATAGAAATAAAAATGTACAACATATACTTGATATATATAATATAATTTTGCTCTTTTTTTACAGAGGTAAAAATACTAAAGCGTAAAAAATGGGTCTAATTTTCAATACAGGGAGTTTCTTTATTTTTGTTTTAAATACACAAGAAGATAAAGAGGATGCGTTCAGGCACTTGTAAATGGCTCTGACTAGAAGAACACACACACAACATGACAACCAGACAAGATGGCGAAGTTACAGCCAAGCATACGCGCTCTCTAGTCTGATGGGCCCCTCCCGGAAACATCACAGGATCTTATTATACTTTAGATAGGTGTTAGTAAGTGATAGCATATTCAGGACGTCCCAGAAGCGTTGGATAAAATCATAGGGAGAAGGGATTCACCTACAGTCAGTAACACATCCTTGGCACTATAGTCTAAGATGGATGTTTGTATGTTTTGTCTTGTAGGTCAGATGTAGATAAAACTTAAAATGTGGATGGGTTAGTGTTGTGTTTTGGAGAGAAAACGTGACAATGGCCCAGAAGAGAGTGGTTCACCCTCCCATGTCCGTAATACAGTGAATTCTAACTTAAAGCATTTTGGTTTATGGTGATGATTTTGCACACACAGAGCAAGGAAAAAATAAGATCTTGCCGCTGCAGTATTAGCCATCTTACAAAATAAAACAGATAAAATCAAGGAAATGTGAACAATATTACATCAAGGTCCTATGATGTGAGCACTACAGTGAAGTGTTTTGGCAAAGCAATGGTTAAGTATTATGTCTGAAAAATGTATTTCAGTTTGAACAACAGCAGCCATGTTTGATTACAGATACTTCTATAAAAAAAAGTGAATGATTGATTTTTGTTTTTGTTTACCATACGACAACGACAGCAAAATCACTAGCAATGAGGTTTTATACCTGAGATCCGAACAATGTAAATGTTTTTTTTACCACAGTTTTCGGGGTGATGTGAAACAGTTGTTGGCAGCAGATTTGGAGAAGGTTTCAGAATACTGTACTGTGATTGGTCAGCTCTACTAAAGGGTGGGACTTAAAGAAAGAAAGTGATTGTACATCGCAGGCAACTGGGGTCCTTCTTTAACGTATTCAGTATAAAAATAGTTTAAAACATGCTTTGACAGTGTTATGAGGCTGATTGCTTGGAGCTTAGACCATTCTATCTGTCATCTACAGAGAGCCTGGGGTTTTGGGGGGGGTTGAAGATGAGTTTGAGCGTCTCATCTTCTTGTTTTAAGGCAAAAACAGGCACCAATTTCAAAGTGATAACCGATTGTTCAGTCTTTGCATCCTAACATGACATTATAGACCAGGTTTCTGCTTGTATATGGCGTATCTGAATTGACCATGGTATATTATATTGTGAAGCCCAAATGTTGATCTAAACTTGATAGTCTGTCTAGGCACAGTTTGAAAAGGGAGACGGATGCTAGCGTTTTACCTCACAACTTGAGGCACCGTCTGTAGTGAGGGTTCGGAATCGGTAACCAGCGTCATTTTGCTGGTAGTTTATTTTTGTTGAGAAAATAAATAATATAAAAACACTACTCTTTGGGATTTTAGATGATTAAGATGAGCAGAGTACCACACGTCTATCACCAAACACAGTAACTGTTGGTGGCAGATAGTAATGCAAATTATACATGGGCTTATACCAATGCAGAACAGACAAGGCCTCGGCGTAGACATTCACACATCCACTAACACACACACACACTGTTGCATACACACTTAGAGAGGTGTAGTGTGAGACTTTTCATCAAGCTGGAGTTGAACTGGGCGGGCCATAGTATTGGAATAGAATATAAATAAAATGGCCATGTACATTAAAAGAAAGAACAAAAAAAGAACAAAGAGAAACAATTCAAGTTCTTTGACGCCAAGTCAGTGTACAAAGTATAAAGTACCTGCATATGTTATACATGACATATAGGTCAGCTATAAAAAAGGCCCCCTGAAAAAGAGCTCTCTCGTTACAAACAGAGCATGAAATGGCCAAGTGGAGAGCTGAGAGTCTGCCTGTAGGGGGAGCTTATCTTCCCAGGCTATTTAGAAAATGCACCAACTGCTTTTTTGGCTTATTTCAGTGTCTGGAATATGTAAGAAACCCAGAGAAACCAAGGCAAGAGAGCGAGCAGCCATTGAATTTTGTCCCCAGATGTGTTCCCCATCCTTCCATTTCCCTGTGCTTGCGTTGGGTAGTTTGTCCTCTAAATGGTTTCCAAGTGCGGTGGTTCAACTCATGGCCTTGTGACGGCCGCCGCAGCAGCCGCATGTAAGCCCCGCCCTGTGACAGGTGTGAAGAGGGGGGTACAGGCAGAGGCAGGGTGCCACCAACGACAAGGCCAACAGGGCTAGCCAGCGCGTGCCCACCCGGCCGCCACCGCTGCCCTCGCTCCCATCACAGGAGCAGGGGTCACTGTAGTCCCCCTCCGGGTCTGACATGCAGTGGTACAGCATGGTGTCTGCTAGCCACATGCAGCTCACCCGACGGATGCACACCCGCACAGGGTCCGGGGCATCCTGGCACCGACCTCTCCGGTTTTCAGAAAGGTAAAAGGCCTCACCGCAGTGCTCACACTGGGCACGGTCCATGCCATCTGACTTCCTCCCCTTTCCACCATTCGTGGAGGGGGAGGAGCCTGGAAGGTAGGGGCGTGGTTGAGTGGAGACCACAGGGGAGAAGCCATGATGACAAGAATCACCGCGGCCCTTATTAGGCAAGGGTCCAAGGGCGGGGTCAGAGTCCGAGGGAGACAGGGCCGGGGCGAGGGGGTAAGTGTAGTAGTCTTTCTGTGTCTTGGTAAAGTCTACATAGGACTCAGAGTCTTCCATTTGAATGAACTTGTCCCGCACTGTGGCATGGCGGTAGTCCTCATAGCCTGTGAGCCAGGGGCGCTCCGACCGGCCACTGTGAAGTCGATCTGTTGTCTGATCCCAGGTGCGTTCCCGAGGGTTAATGCGAACTATCTCCTCATCCTCCTGGAAGGTGACGCGGCGAGGAATCCGAGACAGCGGCTGCAAAACAAACGCTTCTTTAGTCACCTGCTAGACATAAGGTTCTTCTGACACAGTTATTCATGTATATACACATGTGAGAAATAGTTACTGCTAGTAAAACTACTGAGGTTTCAAAAGCATCTGAAATGGTCTCACCTGGTCCAGGAAGTAGTGGTCTGAAAGGCGATAGGGGTCATGGAGGTCATGGCGAGGGTAATCATGACGATGTCCCAGCATGCACCGGTGTCTCTGAGGAAGTGGTGACGACTCGAGCGGCTGCAGGGAAATCTCCAGCTTTTGTGAGGAGTTGGATGAGCTGTCTGTGGCGTTCTGTGGGACACAAACAAACACAGGATGCATTTTGATTGGATACGCCAAACAAATACAAGGTCTGAGAAGACGCCATGATTGGACAAACAAAAAACAGGAAGCATCGGCGCAGCTCTGATTGGGAAAAACAGGAAACGTGAGACATGTTTTGCAAGTGATGTTACATATAAGTCAGAAGCTGTTCTCTTAAGTTATAGAGGTGACTTAAGCCACACTTACAGAAATCACAGTATCACCTTTTTTTGCCCCACCTCTGGGTCTTCCCTTCAGCACACATCCTCCTATTATTTTTTTAGTGTGCACTTATAAATACTATCCTGTCCCTTTCCTGCCATGAGCTGTCAGTATGTTTCTCCAAACCTTGCCCAGACAGCAGACATTCAGACTGCTGTCATGTTGCTTTGAGACAGACAAGATTTCACCGGAGCGCACTGGGGGTCAGCCTCCAGAGGCCTTTCTGAGTGGGCCAGCTGACAGGCAGGTCTGCTCATGTCCCGGTGCGGTGTGTGCGATATGACCAATTAAACAGGTGCAAGGCTTGTTTTGTTTGTACCAAATTGGGATAATGTTGGAAATATAATATTGGGCCAAGTAAATTTTTGCATTTTTGTCAATCTAGATAATCACGTACTGTATACTGTATGTTTTATTCATGTGTTCTATATAAATCCCATGGAAAACAATGACATCCCATAACCGAATGTCGATATCTCATTGCACCAAATTAGGGGTGGGCAAAAATGGTGGTAAAAAACATTTTTGTAAAATGATTCAACGATTTTCGACGATACAATCTTTTATTGCCATATTGTACACCCCTACACCAAATGTTGGCGACATGCAGGAGAAAGGGATAAACAAGTAATTGACTTGCACTGCATCAGATTTACCCCCATTTCCCAAAAGCATGCTCGTCTGTCACTCTGGTAGCTAAAACCAGCACAGAGAGCACTATATGACCTAGATCTGCTGTCTGTCTGTCTGCTCCAGCTATCCCCATTATATCCCCGCTCAGTGTCCAGGGCTGCTCTCTCCCCACATGGATACCACCACCACGCTGAGAATTTCCCCCAGCTTTCTTACAAAGCCCTAAAGCGGCCGGCCAAAAATAACATGACATGCTCCAGGCCCCGCCCCCCTGCAGAAGACATTACCGAGGGAGGAGCCGATACACTTTTTAAACGGGTTTCGTCTCTGGCCTCCATGGCTGCAACTAATTCAAAACACAGACTGGATTTGTGCTGGAACAGAGTAGAGAGGACAGAGTTTTATTTCTGGACAGCCCCTCTCTCTCTCTCTCTGTGTGTGTATTTTCAAGCCTACAGCTGGACAAGAGTCATTTTCAAGTTATTTGTCAAAGTTGATGCTCAGGAGAAATTCATCATTCAACATGCCTGCACAGCTCTCATGGGATAAACTCAGAATGGCTTGGGTAGCTTTGCCTCCATGAGTTGTGAATGAACCAAAATAGAGAAAGGGTGCGGGAAGAGAAAAGCATTTATTTAGGAAGTACTTCAATCCGAGAGCCTCCTCCACGATCCTCCTCTGTACCCCAAGGTTGTAAATCTGCCATAGTATTTCCCCCTGTCCACAAATGCCTGCCTCGCCAGCTCTGCCACCGCTAACTTTAGGAAAGGTCATTTACACAGGCTAAAATATCGCAGGAAGCCCATACCAAATACATCCCACATTTACAACATGGCTTTTCATATTTGAATTGTCAGGATGAGAGAACATATTGCTTTTCTTGGAGCAGTTGGGAGTAGAATTTAAATGGACATTGCGTAATTTGAAGAGAATTAGCCGATAATGGCAACCGAAAAAGTGTCACGTCTGAAAAGCTAACGTTCAATTTCACAGTTAGCTCCCTCCTCTGACGGCGATGACTCCCCTGGTCGTGGTGTGTTTGTGTGCTTCTCTGTGGCGGCTGTACACTCCCAGCAGAGCACCTATTCGTCTTGGCCCTTACAGACAGCCCTAGTCAAAGATGAACCACGAGGCACTTCCTCTCGTAAATCACCGGCTCCACACTAAGCTGGGAAACAGCTGCTAGCTGCTAGTTTGGTCGCTGTGCTCTTATTCTACTGGGAGGGTGGGGGTGTTACCAGTGGAGAGGGAGGTGGTGGGACACAGGAAGTGACCCCGTGACCTGGCCTGCTGCTCATGGTGTTCAGTTACAAAGTGGGGGGAGGGAATCCTCCATGCTTACTTAAGATAGAGGGGCCTTGACACACAAAAACACACACTTATCATGTATTGTGGCAGCTCAGAGGGAGGAGATCCTATTTTATGTCCTAAAATATTGGCTGGATGCATGTAAAGATTTCAGCTGCAAAGTAGACCAGTGATATCTGGTTTGGAATTTTACCCCCAAACTTTCAAACTACCGTACACAAACTATGTAACTGAATTTGTCAGATTTGTTGAGAAAGACCACCATTACTTTAAGCGGCAAAAGTTAAGGATTTACCACCCAACACAAATAATACATATATACACACACATATATATATATATATATATATATACTCACAGTGAAAACATCATCATCCCCAAGCTCGCCTTCTGTCTGGAGTGCTGTAGAAGACGTTGTTGAGCCTGACAACAGAAAAGTACATTTAAAATCTACAGTATTTTTTAAGAGGCTGTACTTTCAGGTAGATCCTTCAGGGAATGTGGGCACCTTCAGCCAGGTCCTCAATAGCTTTCCGAACTCCTCTGTCAAAAGCCCTGGCATCAGCTGGACTCTGGAAGGACAAGCCACACCTCCGGTCTTCCACTTTCCAGTGGTGAAACGTAGGTGTAGCGATTGTGTATACCAGGTCCTTCCTCAGCGGACAATCCAGAATCACCTGATGGAGAAACAAACACGGGTCAGTGACACATTTCATCTTAGTACAACAGAGCCATCATAGAGAAAGTGTCTTTACTAGCTTCCACACGCAATATGAATAAGCATCAATCAATTTAATATTAATTATCCCACACATAATATGACTGATGCTCGGTTTAATCCCCACCTGCCTAAAGTGTCCCCCAAAAGATCTCTGTCTTAATGACTATAGAGCTCTTATCCCAGTAGTGATGAAGTGCTTGAAAAGCTAGTAGCACAACACATCAAAGACTGTCACCCAATTTGACCCTCAACAGTTTCCATACAGAACAAATCGATCAACTGAGGACGCCATCAACACAGCCTTATGTCAAATACAAGAAAATAATGCCACTTAATTACACCATAAAATGACCAGTACCTGTTTGTCCGGCAGCCGCTCTCCGTGGATGAGGAACTGGGAGCGCCCGTGGCTGGTGGCCGGTGAGGGGGTGAGTTCTGGGGGCAGGAGGCGACACACTCCCACTCGGCTCAGAGCCCCTCCATCCTGGGCCAGCCAGCCCCCACTGGAGTCGTCCCGAGTCATCACCACTGCTTTCACACGCACGATGTAGCTGTCACTGTCAAAATAAAGATAGACTACATTAGAATTATTATACATCTCATATGAACAATATGAGAGAGATGTTATGATGTTATGCCATGTTAATTGCACGAGTTCAGTTTCTCTATATCCCCAATTTACTAACCCCTTGAATTAATACTTTATCTTGGTCTGAAAACGTATTCTTCGTTTACTTCACAAGCATGCAGAAAGAATCATTCACCTTTTTTAATATCATCGTTTATGAAACTGAATAAGCTAATGGCACCGCAGTTTATTTCGAGCTGGATTCACACTGTAGCAGAATGTTTGAGGGTGTCTGAAGTCACGACTTTGCCTGGTCCACACGGTGCAGTGGTGGGAGGTGTTTCACCAGGACAAGTCAATGCTCATACAGGGACAGAATCACCCATGTCAATCTCATTCCACATACGGTCTAAAATGCCCATTCTAGTCAAATTAGCAATCAGGTTTATTCAGCAATAGCTATAGTTGTCTAGCCCATTCTTAGCACAAACAAATCCTCTGCAGGAGTATTTAGCACTTACACAATACAACATTGTCGGGGCAGTGAAATGCAAGACATTGTCAAACATGACCCATGATAGCCACCAACCTCTATGAGACATGATCTGACAATAACAGGATGTACCTCCATCGGTGTGTGGCCCTGTTTGTTTGTGCATTTGGTGTTAGTCTGTAGGTTGGAGAGGAACAGAGAGGAGACTGAGATGGAGGAAGAAGCGAAGGAGTGTAGGAGTGAATGAGAGAGGTGTTATATAATTAGCTTAGACAGTCCCAGGGATGTGCTGTACACACACAGGTGGCTAAACTGGTTCACCAGCTCCCACACACATTCATAAAAGTGACTGAATGACAGGAGACAAACACCCTGCAAAGGAGCCACCACAGACTCCGGCATGAACCGAGTGCCTTTGTGTACATAGTCACTTTATATAAATGTTCCTCCTGACTCCACTTCATCAAATTACAGTTGATTTCCTGCACTTGTTAGTGTTCATCTTTTAAGGAAAAGAGCACAACATGGGCTGCACAGACCAGGCAACAAGAATTTTGATGAGATGCTTAAAGACCCAACACCAAGTCAACTAATAGTTACGTAATCTCTAGTTAGCGATAGTCCAGTTGTCAAAACAACTAATGTCCAAAACGCCGTACATCTTAATTAATTAATTCAATTTTATTAAGCGCTTTTCTCAACTACTCAAAGACGCTTTACATATTTGTATTATTCATTCACTCCACGGTCACACCTGATGATGGTAAGCTACTATGTAGCCACAGCTGCCCTGGGGCACACTGACGGAAGCGTGGC
>JAVQKC010199341.1:0-12963 GCA_036025475.1 Philypnodon macrostomus | reverse complement strand
CCAAATCGATACAGTTCGGCGTCTTTATGGTATGCACCTGTGTGCAAATGTTGAAACTGATCCGGCAATTCCTTTTTGAGTTATTGCGTTCACAGCTAGGATCTGCGGACGCGGACGTGATTCCATAATATCGGCGACACGCTGTTTTCGCTGATATAATTACCCTATAGTTATAACTGCTTACAGAAGACTTTGTCGATTTTGAGTGTTTTGTTGTGAACTTTTCTAATGCCCCATTTCCCCTAGAACCTACTCAGCCCTATTCAGCCCTACTCAGCCCGGTTTGGCCTGGTTTAAGTACTATTTTAGTACCTGCTTCTCCCCGGTTCCAAGTGAGCCGAGCTGATACTAAAACAGCATGCCTGCCACTGACTGGCTGAACTGTTGGTTCTAGATAAGTCATTGGCTGAGCGGTGTGGGGTCCCGCCCACATTAAGGAGGTACTTTTTAAAACCAAACTGAGTAGAGTCGAGTAGAGCTGAGCAGAGTAGAGCAGAATAGGGCTGAGTAGGTACTCGTGGAAAAGGGGTATAACATAAAAATTCATCAGTAGAATCACATATGGTCACATTCTTTTAGTGAACAGTGGGCCTTCCATAAAATTCCTCCCTAATGTCTCAGCCCTGCGGTCCACAATACTACATATATACACCTACATATACATACATAGTTTTGGCTCTGTACCTGGCCACATGCCACTTCCTGTCCACCAGCAGATGGATGTCTTCAATACGCCGGTTGTTGGAATAGTGCAGTCTCTTCGGCAGGTGCTGCTTCAAGTAGGGCTTAAAATGCTGGTCTGCCTTCTTGCACTATAAAACAAAGGTCATATTTAGATTTAACTGGCTATAACTGTACATAAAAAGTACATATGACAAATTATGAATTAGAACTTACTGTTAAATTTGCAACAACGGCCTTGGGGTCATCTGTGAGAAAACAAAAGACCCATAAAACTATTGCACTGACTGTTCTTCTTTTATGCACCAAATGTACTTTGATCAAATCGGGTTACTAGGCCAAAACTACTAACAAGGTTTCAATCAAAGGATGGAGAGAAGCAACTCTATGTAACAGTAGCACAGTGCAACCAAATAATATAGTAAAAAGGCTACTTATTTTCATTTTATGTAGAAAAAACAAGAACAGTGTCTACATCAGAAAACTGTGCGGAGCGTCCTTACATTTGGCGTTGTTGGGATATCTCGAGCGGATCCGGCCCAAAGATCCCGGGATGAGGATGATGTCGTCCACGTTGTTCATGTAGTTACTGAGGAACTCTGTCCGGTCACAGTGGGCCTCCTCCATCCCTGACCATACAAACAAACGAGTTAGTAGTCAGCGACATAAAACTGCATAAAACAGTGTCAATTTTTTATTTTATTTTTTTGGACTTTTATTTAACCAGGAAAGTCCCACTGAGATTCAGAATCTCATTTTCAGGGGAGTCCTAGCCCCAATGGGGAACCTATTGTAGAAACCAGAGTGCCCGGAGGAAACCTGCACAGACACAAGGAGAACCTGCAAACTCCACACAGAAGGGCCCAGACTGAGGATTCGAACCCAGGACCATTTTGAGTTTTTAAGATTCTAATGACTATTCTTTGGGCTACCAGTTCCAACCCAATATAAAAAGCTGTATTGTTTGTTTGTACTGATTTTACTGATTGCCGTCAGGTTACATAAAAAAAATTAAAAATCAGTTCTGAATGACCCAAATAACTTGTGTACGTCTGTATGACTGGAGTGACTCTTTACCATGGTCCCCCACGAGGATGATGTTGACGCATCGATGCAGTTTCATTTGTTTGAGTCCGTTCATGAGCTGGCCCACGATCCGGTCGATGACTCTCAAAGGGTTGTTCAGCTAAAACATACAAAAAAAAAATTCAAGTAAGTGATTGTACAAAGCCACTGTCTTATCAATATAGTTTATATACTCATCCCACATACATCAGCACTCATGGGCCCCATTTTGTGTCCATATGTGTCAGGCTGTTCCGAGTGCATGGCATAAACATACGGCCTGAAACACAAATCGTATTGGTTGCAAAATTACTCAAAAGGTTGCATTCAGAATTGGGGAACATTTCGAGGAAAGTTTTGTAATTGGCCAAGGACTGACAAAATGACTGGAGTCTATCCCAGCAACTATGGGCCGTAGGGAGGGTTGACTTCGGACAAACGTGAGATGCAGGACTGAGACTGAGACATACACAAGCAGACTATTATACAATTTTTTAGACTCTGTTCAGAGAGATCATGTGTTGGCCAAAGTGCTAACCACCATGCAACCCCGGCAAATCTGTGTCATGTATAGACTGTATAGACATCGGAACCATTGGCGAATCCTAAAGAATCCTAGTTTATCTACCCAGCTTGAACTGAAATTCTGTTTGGTAGTGAGATTGGTATAATTCTTAACTATGCTGGAACATTTTTATTGCAATGAGTCACAGTGAAAACCAAAAGGCAAACAGGAGGAAGAGTGAGTTTACCTTTCCCCATCAGGAAGGTGGAGCCACTGCAGCATGGTCAGTATCCTCCGCTCCAGTGGGATGCCCCTAGAAAAACAAGCATGAATTTGGCTAACCAGCTTCTAGTATAAAACAATCCACCACAAACATGCATAGAGGCTGGCATTCATTTCCAAACTTCATTTTTATTAGCCTTGTAAAGTGGAGTTGCTTGTGCAGTAGTAACATGTTTAAAACCCTCTTAATGTTTAAAGTCTTCAGGCGTCAAAGGCTGGTTGTGTACTGGCTCTGTTATGATCAGGCCACCAACCACGCTGCTGGCTGTCAAAGGCCCACAGCTGTCAACCATCAACACCAGGAGCGAGGCCCTGGTGTGGGGCGTGGGGTATCGGGAGATGGTGGGGGTGTGGTTCCACGTTGGCACGCTGCTTTTGTCTATGATCATACTTTATACCTCATTTACTGTATGCTCCCTTCTCATACATTATATTGTATGTCTAAAAGGCCCCCAGTAGGTCTATCTTCTAATTAGAGGTTAGGGGTATAAGATGTTTAAAAATAATAGTACGTTTCATTACAATTCCCACTAATTGACTTAGTAAATATTTGTAACATGTACATGCCGTTGTGATGAGACCAAACATAATCAAGCCATCTGTAGGACACTGACCTAGAGGTGACTGGATGAACCATCTGCATGTAACAACATCCAATCTGAGATCAATACATAGAATTCACTTTATTATCAGACCTCAAAACATGTTGAGGCAACCTGGATGGTCAAAATCAGCTACAGTGTAAAGGTCTTAGATAATGTATTTTTTGCACATTTCGCATCTATTTTGAATACATATAGGTTCATATTTTATATTTTGCAACATCAAACACCCAATATTTATCTAATACAAGCTGTTTTGTCGAGCTCTCACTAGGACTCGATGAGAAACAGTCTGATTCGACACCTGTCTCACCTGTCGAACAAACCATTTGTGCCAGTTTTCCGGATTTCCACAAAAAAAACAAAAACAGCCTCCAACCACTTTTTACTTCTTCTTTTTACTTCTTCTGACTCCAAGCCTTGGCACCCGCACAGCCAAACACACATCTTCTCCAATCAGATATGTTGTTAAATGGTGGTAGCAACAATGACCCTGGGTGCGTTTGTTGACAGTGCAGGAGCATTTTGTGATTTATGACATCAGAAATTGGTGAATCAATTTTAGATCTTGGAGAGGACTCAAATATAATTGGAGAGGACTCAAATATGAGTAAATGAATAAAATAGAAATGCCCGAATGAAACAAAACACAATGTTGGGTGTGTGTTTTTGCAGAATATAGGACCTTTAATGAAAATCACTTAATGAGATTGAAGATGCAAGGAAACAGTCAGAAAGATATACATAACAAGATGTCTATTGGTGCTTTGTATATGATCAATATTTCACATTTCCATGTCTACTATCAGACCCTTACATTTTCTGTGGTCATGAAAGTATATTTTAAACTACTGGGGGACAAACAAAGTCTTCAGCATAATTATTTCTTGTGGTTATGGTCAATGTTGATCTTAGTGTCTAAAACATAACAGCATGAAGACAACATCAGTTAGGACCAAGAGTCTGTCTAACAATTGATCTCAACCAAAACATGGTGTTACATAAAACCCTCTTCACAGTCCCTGCTTATTCCATCTCACGCGTCTTATCTTCCAGTGCCAAGTGCATGAGAAACACAGTAAACCACATCTTGGCCCCGCTGGTTCAATGCAGTGGCACGTCTGTGACCCCAGGCCACAGAGGAGTCCTGCTGAGTGTAAACAGGGGCCATTTACACAGATTACTGTAAAAACATGCCACACGCTCGGCCCGGCAAAGATCAGGCCCGCGCTCCATCAAAGACCCATCTGTGTCTGATACATGTGGGCTCTTTGTGTTTGACAGGGCTATATGTTTTAGTGGAACATGATCGGACTTGTTCTACGGTAAAACTTCAGTACTAAATGATTAACAGGCAGTGACACCAACACTGTAGAAAGCTATACAGACTACATTTTAACACTGGCCAATTTGGTTCAGGAACCATAATATGTTTTTGATGTTTTTTAGGTCTATTATTAGACCCTTTTCTAAAAACCCAAATGTATTTTTCAAATTTATGTAGTAAATAATGAGCATTTTCTCACAGCTTTATGGCATTAATTAACTAGGCCAATGTTGTTGTAACCGACAGCAAGGTGTATATCGGCGAAACAGCCCTATTAACACACAATGAGGATGCGCCGTCCCCAAACCATGACAAATATGGGAAGGGTCTATTTGACTTTTTTCATTTGTCAGGCTGACAAAGAATGTTTTTGTCAAATGTTTTAAATTTCCCTAAAACTGCATTCTTCTTTCAGTCTATAGGGGGTGCTATAAAGGTAACTAGCAACATATTGGTCAGATGTGTTCAGGGCTGGACGGTCATTAGGTGTTTAAGGTTTAAGCCTAATCAGGCAAAGTATGTGCAAGTTAGAGGCTGTCAAATATACCTGACCTCCCAATTTGAATCCAAAATGGCTGACTTCCTGTTTGTTGTAGGGTGGGGTCATAATAATATTTTATGTTGGGTACACTGTGGAGAATCACTGTACCAAGTTTCATTGCTCTCTGCCAAAGTAAGTGGGTAAGTGGGTTCCAGAGTCAAAAACATGGGGGTAGCCCCGATCACTGTGCCAAAATTCATGAGATTTTGTTTATGTTCAGCAGGATTAATGGCTCAATTCAAGTGCTAGTTAATTAATTAACTGTCATTAATCATCAAAGTACCAAACTCAATCCAGTTCAGCGTCTTCATGATATGTAACTGTCTAGAAAAGTTGAAAAAGCCTTTTTGAGTTATTGCGTTTACAGCTTTAGGTAATTAATTAATGAATTACTTAATTCATGTTCATAGTCATCATAGAAGTACCAAAATCAATCCATGTACCTGTGTGTAAAATTTGAAACTGATCCAGCAATTCGTTTTTGTGTTATTGCGTTCACATGTAGGATCTATGGACGCGGACGGATGTGATTCCGATGATTCCTGATTATTATTATTCATAAAAGTACCAAAATCTAATTCGCCGTCTTCATAATATGTAACTGTCTCTAAAATTTGAAACTGATACGGCAAATCACAATTTACACAATTTAACTGTAAAAATGACTCAACGTTATGGAAAATGTCTCATCTGCAACTCATCCCCCAGCCGTTTACTGTAAGCTCACAAAGTTATGAGAAGCAACAGGAGGTTCACATATTCTGGCAACTTAATTTCACACCATGAAGCAATTGATTTTAGTATTACTCCTTAGCTCTATTCCCACAGATGTCCGCAAACTGCTGGTCTCTTGAGTTTTGTTGATAAACTGTGCACTTTTTGTAGTTTTACAGTAAACCGTCCAAAATTAGAAGTGAGACGCCAAAGTCAGCCGCTTTCCACTAACACAAACAACGAGGATAAGTGCACCACTATGAGCTCATGATTACTGACGACATGTAATCACTTCAAATATGTAATAACAGGGACATACAAACACATGTATGTTCACTGCCTATTGGTATTTTCATCAAACAAAAAACATTGATGCTAATTCATTTGACTTATTTGAAGTTGCCACACACCTGCACAGGTGTTTGTCTTATTCTGATTGATTGGTCAGAGCTACATGAAAGCCCACTGTACTCTTCCTGATCCAGCAAAGTAAGTCCATCAATCCAAACCTGACCACACACACGGCACTCTACAGCTCTGCCCAAACAGCAAGTAAGTGAAAACACCTGCCTAGGTACTACAGCTGTAGGTCTTTAGGAGCATTTACACAACATGAATTCAAATTCAGACGTTAGCCTTGAAATGAGCAATTTCATAATGCAAGCTTCAGTTTCCTTGAGCAGAAAGTGATATGCACATTTATCCTCACCCTTGTCATGTACTTGCTCCTACGAAGACCTCAAATTGTCACAGTGATTCTGACTTTAGCAGCCCCTTAAACCTCAAACATGTTTCTTAAAGGTACAAAATAGGCCAGCCTAGATTCCATCAGGTCCACACCCACAGAAAACTAAACAAGAACAAATTAATTACACTCACCACTAACCACTCAAATCCAGCACATGCACAACTGGAGGTGAGTCCTATAAAGAGCCTATGATACAAAGTAAGGTTGACAGGAATAAGACCTCATGACTTTTGAGTGCTAACCACAATGCCACCTTGGACCTCCAGAATGTATTGATAATATTTATACAAAATACATTACATATTTTTCGTAAAACAATATTCTGTTCACTGAACCCACCCACAACAGAGAAGATAGAAGAGAAATGGAGAGAGTTGTGTCAGGAAGGGCATCCGCACTATAACAAAACTATATGCAACTGCACAACTCCACGACAAGAAGCAAATGATTTTGTATGTACAGAAGACAGAATGAATTACAGTTCCTTTGTTATGTTTCAAGTCCGTTATAAAATTAAATGTTATTAGTATAATCATAGCCTTACTTATACAGCTTACAGTAAGAAACGTGAACTTACACAGGCCAGAAGAAGCTGGCAGCCTTGACTCCCTGTTTGAGCGCTGTGATCCAGATCTAGGGCACACAAAAAGGAGAATACTGGTTTACTTTATCAAACATTCAGATACATATTAGAGCAGCTATCTGGGCAAAACTATACAAAATGGTGCACTTTGTGATACAGGCATAAAACTTGGCACAGGTTCGTCATTGGAAGATGGGAGATTGGGAGATTCTAATAAGGTAAGGTAATCAGGCAGAATCAATTAGCATCCCATAAAGAACATTCACTCAAATACAAGTGTGACGACGCAGGGTTATGAAGTACAGTGAACCAGGAGGCTATCCCAGTATGTGTGGGAAATAGCTGGACCGAATGAGAGACAACCTTATAAATGAGTGGAGTTGGTTACAGCAACAGTAAATCTGCAAGAACATAGTCTGAGTTCCCACGCTGAGATATTATTATGGAGGACTATTAGGATCTGATGATTAATACCAGGCATTTTGGAAGGTATGTGTCAAAGTCAATATGTGGTTGGCAGATTCGTTTAGCAGATTGTGTTGGAATAAACCTAACATGTGTTGCATTATAAAAGACACAAGTCATACAGTTTTTGTGCCATATTTGTAGAGTATACTTACTGGTTGTCCTCCCCACCAGCGATGGTTGAGCTTTTCTCTGCTTCTCAGGGTGAAGGTGGCGTCAAACACAGGGTCATACATGGAGTTACCAACAATGCCATGAGATTCAGGATACAGACCCTGGAAATATGAGAAGACATAAATGAATACTTACTAATTTATGCAATATGGATAGATCAAATCAAGGGACCGAATGAAACTGGGCTTTTTGATGGGAGCCTATGTTATACATGACAATATATTACTTGATATATATGTATTGGATTTGGGGGATATAGTAAGATATATCTTCATATGAGTGTCATACCGTAGCGAGTGAGTAGAGGTTTGGGAAGGTCTTGGTTGGGTAAACTGGTCTGATGTATGGGGCATGGGTTCCACAAGTTCCTGGAAAGCATGAGTCTCCTTAGTAATTGCAAAAATGATAGAATTATTATTATTATCACAACTCTAGACTGTGTTCTTACTGAGTTTCTCGATGTTGGGGATGACGGAGCTTCCTCTCTTCATGTACGAGGCTCTGAATCCATCCACTGACAGCATGATGAGCGGTGGACGTACAAATCTGCACAAAGAAACACACGCTCAAAAAGTTGTTCTGCCATTAAAAGATGTGTCGAACAGACATACCCGGCTGGACATTCAGGACTCTTGATGTCCTCACAATCATCTTGTAGCCATGCCGTGTCTCCTAAAGAATTGGACAAAGTAGTTTTACAGAAAGACTGAATCCACGATATGGGAGGATAATGTCAAATGTAATGCCTGAAGTAGATCGTTAAATACGAAGGGTTGCTGACCTCTACATAGGGCCTTGTAGTTGGTGCAGCAGTCTCCTCTAGACAGACAGTCCTCAGAGCAGTGACAGGCGTGTTGGTCGTTACGGGTCTCTCCACAGCGATCCTTAATGCACTCATACCCTCCGTCTGAGTGTGAGCCAAGAGCAACGCAGATCAGATTATTCACACAATTAGTTATCAATCCACACCTAAAATAAACATTGAAACACATTGTCCCTCAAAAACGTTGTTATTCTGATGTCATATCTGCTTTAGTCCTTGTTTGGACCTGGTTTACCAATGGTTCAGCCCTGGTTTATTTCTGGTTTAGACTTGATATAAACTGTATTTAGACCTGGTTTTAAACTGGATTCTGCCTTTATGTAGTGTAGTGTATTTCTCTTAATTAATTCTTGTTTTATTCCTACATTTGGGTTTAGTCCTGATTTAGATTTGGTTTCATCCTGATGTTGGTCTATAAAAATGGTACTTGAAGCAGAGTTTCTAAGGTAGTACTTTGTGTAAAAAGTATTAATTAAATTATGAATTAAAATAGATTATTGTTCTAATGGTGAATCCACATAAACATCAAATCACTGGTTTGGTCACATTTCTCCTTCACAGAGCGCCCCCTACAGTTTCAGAGAATACAACTGTGCACAAAAAAACCACAAAGAATATAGACTTTATATATAGACTATCATAAAGCTACTGTTCAACACAACAACACCAGCTCTGCGTCAGTTTGGCATCTGTTTATTTCTTGGAGCTCTCTCTGTAAAAGCCTGTTTAAAAGCAATTTGTGGTTTTGGCGAGACCTGCGACATGACCTGAGACTTCCAGGGACATTCATCCTGTAGCAAGGAAGCTTCATTCACCCCACAACAACTCATTTAGGATCACATTGAAAAGTTGAATAGTGCCCCTTTAAGTCTGATAAATAAATACATGTTAGTGGGTTGGCATCTGTTACTACTACTTAATAGGGTTCACTGTGGCCATAAATGATCCTTGCTCTATCATAGGATTGCATTTTCGCCAATTACCCAAAAGGATCCCATGAGAGTATGAGCTGACATGATGTATCTGTGTAAAAACAAACATAGAGTCTAACATGGTTTTTGGGCAAATGGAGATCGGAGAGTGGCACAGCAGTGGTAAACCATGGACCACCACTAAACTCAGACCACCAACCAACACTGGGAAGAGCAGGAGAGAACACACTGAGGGACGGAGAGATGAGGTGAGAAAATATATCATTTCAGTTATCACTTATTAAACATCAACTTTATGATGGACTGTATTATGGACAGTGAAACAATGGCAATCTAGATACTTCTTCTTGCACATAAGTAGTTTATTGGACATATTGACTTTTTTATTGCTTCTATATTTCCTCTTGCAATCTGCGCATGATCAGAAAAATACACATACCACTATTAGAGTCTACTTTAAAGACAGAAAAGGACATAAATTGCACATATTGGTATGATGATTGATTACCTGTCCTGAGGCAGAGCTGGTCGAAGTCAGAGCAGCAGCTGTTGTAGGTCTTACAGAGGTTGTCACAGCGACAGTTTGGAGGATCCAGCTCCACCAACTCAAAACATCTGTTTTTACAGGAGCCAGACGTCGGGTTGTAGGGAGATCGAGCTGTGGGACAAAGCGATGAGGCAATAATTCAGGTTTTCAATAAAAGAATATGAATTTTTCCTTTTATTCCTATTAGGAATATTGGTCACAGGGCTAACACAAGGACATGCACAGAGAGATTAACATTCACACACATTTATTCACTTGGAGCAGTTTAGAGTTTGTTCTAATTCAATGTCTTTGGACAGTATGAGGAAGACAGAGTACCTGGAGAGAACCCACTGTAACACAGGGAGAAGATAGTGAGATCATAATTGGTTAACCTGAGAATCAAACTATAGTAAAACTACAGTAAAACCACAAAATAATCAATATTCAGCAACAAACAATGGTTTTTGGTGTGAATGTCTCTGCTCAAACTGGCTCCATTTGGGAATGACTTTAAAAACACAAACGGTGACCTTTGAGGAAGTTTTGTCGTTTAAGCCTAGAATCCAGAATTATACAGTATATCACCACAGAGCTTCACCAAGGGCTGGGTCTCTTAAAGGAAATGAAAGAATTAAGCCAAACCGATGCATACAGTCTACAGGTAATACAGGCTGGCTTTGTGGTAGGAAGGTGTCTGATAATCTTAAATACAAAAGGACTTTCTCAAACTGTGGGACGGGTCACACTGGTGGTGCGCAGGCTCTTTGATAATCATTACTATTTCGCAGTTAAGTTATGTTTTCATTTTGTTTAATTTAGAACTAGTTACTTTCCTGCTCTGGTAGGAGGTTTGAGGACCACTGTTGGCACATCCATAGACCTGAAAGACCTGGTTTAGACCTGATTTAGTCCTGATTTATGTTTAACCCTGGCTTTATATAGGGCTATGTTTAAATAATCAAATGCATATAGGCAAAAACAGTGTTTAAATGTTAACACAGACAGACCTTGTGGTGGGCAGATTTTTTCAATGTTTTATCTACAGTATGAGTCAGTGAGCTGTTAATAAGTGTAACCAAACCAAACTGAAATCTGCCTGTGGGATCTGCGTGTGCTAATGTTCGCTCACTGTGGGACGCTCGGGTTACTCTAAAACACAACTATGCTTCTTTTGTCCCATAGGAGCCACATAAGACAGACACTGGCCCATTTTGGCGCTGGCCCCACAGTGTGTGAGAGCGAACCTGGGCCTAACTGAAGACATCCTGTAGATCTGAGCATGAGACGGCCTGAACTTTTCCTCACAACACACTCCTTGTGTCTGAAAAAAAAAACAACCTGGGTCTGGGAGAAAACGAGAGAGGATGCCAACAGTTCCTGTGCGGACATATAAGCAGCAGGTCTATGTGCACTGTGTATATGGAACTTCATTTATGTTTTAACTGCCCAGCAAAGACAAACTGAGCACCACCAGAAAAGAAGTGCATACTATTTTGCATTTGGGCCATGTAATTGCAAAACACAATATACTAACTAAACTACTTAAAACTTACATAGGCCTAAACAGTACAAATATAGGCCTTACTTCCAAATAAATAACTTGGTTTTACGTAAAAGGAAACATTTTTACCTTAAGAAAGAGTTTCAGTCAATATGAAGTCAAAAATGCATTGTTGCAGGGTGAATGAAGCTTCCTTTGACACCCCCTTGAGTCTCTAGGTGAAGAATCAGTCTTGTTTTTGGATTACAACAGACAACAGAAGAAATAGAAAGATGTGCCTCTTAAGTGTCAGCCCTGCGACTAACTTGTCATTGTCCAGTTGGACATTGTAAGGCTCCTATCAGGAAGAATAATGTATCATTCAAAACTGGTATTTGTCAAGTATACACTGTACACCATTATGTATTACTTGGAGTAACTTTGGAGTCGTTGTTTTAGCCACTTTTAAGGCAACTGTTTTCCTCTGTCCATGGTTATGTTTGTATGAGTTTTACAGTGCATGTGGGCCCTATATGAAGGCACTGAGGTGTGCACTCTTGACATATTTATGCAGTAAAGCTCACTGGCACAGCAGCAAGTACAGTCTGTTTCAAACGTCACTTCACATCAATGCCCTCTTTGCTCTGTGAATTACTGCCGCTTTGTCGTCCCTGGGTGTGGGCCACATCAATGTATAAGCACCAACAGAGGTTATGCAACAGATTGTGATGCGAACTTAAAGAGTTAAGGTGAACTGAGCTATTAAGTTCACACTAAAGGGAACGGTAGATACGTCCAGAAGTTTCTAACTGTGTGTATTGTTTAAACACAGCAGTTAAAATTTGTATATCTTGTAAAATAAGCATTTAAAACTCTAGATACTGGATTGGATATCGGTACCAATCCAGGCCCAGAAGCTGGATCGGTAAATGAAGCCAATACTGGAGCCAATATTATTTATTATACTTTATCTTAATTATGAGTAGTTGAATAATGTGTGCAATTACATTTTAAGTCACAAATGACAAAAGTAGTACATTTTGAAGTACATCTGGTCTTAGTTATTTTATATATTAGGTTTATATTTTCTGATAATGCAAAGAAATGTCCATGCCATCAGTTTTTGCATTTGTATCGGTGAATATTGGGTATCGATCGATCCACAAAACCCAGATATCGATATCGATATATATCAGTTTCAACATTTGCACACAGGTACATACCATAAAGACGCCTAACTGTATCGATTTTGGTACTTCTTCGATGAATATTAATTAAGTAATTAAGTAATTAATTAATAACGGGCCAAAACTGTGAACGCAATAACTTTGTTGTCTTTGTTGGATCTTTTTCAACTGTTGCACACAGGTACATATCATGAAGATGCAGAACTGGATTGAGTTTGGTACATCTTCGATTAATGACAATTAAGTAATTCACTAATTTATGTTTTGATGCACTTTTATTGAGCCAATAATCCTGCTGAACATAAACGAAATCGCGTGAATGTTG
>JAVQKC010199296.1:0-13002 GCA_036025475.1 Philypnodon macrostomus | reverse complement strand
TCTCTCTCTCTCTCTCACCCTCTCTCTCTTGCTCTCTCTCTCTCACCCTCTCTCTCTTCTCTCTCTCTCTCTCTCTCTCTCTCGCTCTCTCTCTCTCATTCTTCCACTGTACAACTCTGACTGCAGCAATTTGGTCAACCAGGCAACATGAATGGAGCCAGTGCAGTGATAGTAATGCAGAGGGAGGAGGAGAATAGAGAGCTGGATGGATGTGGACCACAAACAAAATAGAAACATAAAAAGTATACAGAGACACCGTGACATGAGGTCGATGTCACCAGCAGAACACCCTGTTTTTCTGTGGTTTGGAAATAGCAAAGAGCAAAGGATGGGCAAAGAAATGAGTCATAGCTTTGCTCAAGGGCACTTCAACAAGGGCTGTAGAGCGCTTCCTCCTCATTAAGGAGATTCATTATTTTGTAGTGCTCCAATATATTTGGTATTAGTAAAACCATCTTCACTTTTGTTTTCTCCAGGAGGATATCAGAAGGAGCACTTCCTGACTATCTCTTGAGTTTGACCTGTGAGTTTATATAGTCTAGACAGGAGTTTCTGTTTTGACCACCTAACCTCACGCAAAAAGGTGAGTTTGTGTTGGGTCGGACACAATTTGCCCCAGTTTGACATTTTTTATGACATCTTGTGAATCACTTTCAGGGGCTTTCAGGGACCACAGTTTGAGAAACACTGCAATAGACCAATACCCACCAGAATTATGCTCTTGTAATTGGCACAATACATGGATCAAAAAATGACCTCCAGCCTGGTCCACCCTTGTTTATCCTGCACATGTGTTTCTCATCCTTCCCAGTCTTAATCTTGGTGTGTCATCAGTGTTTCTTCGATGCCTTTTGCCTGACTCCGGTTTGCATCCGCTTTTGTCTTTTCTTTTCATGTTCTGGAGGAAACGCTGTGTTTGAGTGGCCCCCAGGGACTCGTTCCACCTCCACACAAGAAAGACCTGCATGCGTACAGCGCCTCCGGATTCAAGGATGAGAACATGCCAGTGTCATAGGCAGGGTTTCATAAACAATGATTTTCTTTAGGGTTTGGGAAAAATGTATTGCACCTTTACATTTTAGCACAGTAATTGTGTAAAGTTTTACATTTATTCAACTTAGATGGTAACTTGTGTGACTGCATTGGGCCTATCCCAGCAACTATGGGCCTTAGGTAAGACCCTGGAGTCAGGGCAGACTCAGAGACATGGTCCACAGACAACCCCCTCTCACATTCATTCACTATATCATCCGCTTAGCATTTTAAGGTTCTATCTGACATTTTTGGCAATAAAACTGAGGTATTTACATATTCCTATATTTGGATACCTAATCTTTATAATAACAGTTGTTTTTGTTGAGTTTATAGGCTATGAAAAAATATAAAAGTATATCTGTATTATCAAGCCTTGACATTTTAAAGTGGATTTACTCAAAAGTGGTCAGAACGCAGATAGAACCATATCATTCTAAAGGGAAGTTATGGGAAATTTAGATACATCACTTCTTCTAATGCATGTTCTTGGAAATAAAGTCACTGAGATGATTTGGATGTGTACAGGGGGGGGACATGGGTAGGTGATTGTTGAAGTTAAAAAGATGCCAAGCAGGAGGCCTAGAAGATCAAAGAAGACCTTTGTGGATGAAGTGAAGACCTGAGGTTAGGGTGTGGTTGAACATGGCTGGACTTGAGAGAGCCAGAGGTGGGTAGAGTAGCCAATATTTTTTCTCAAGTAAGAGTTACTTCAAAATATTATGACTCAAGTAAAAGTAAAAAGTATTGTGCAGTAAAGCTACTCTATGGAGTACAATATATTTAAAAAGTTACTCAAGTAAATGTAACTGAGTAAAGGTAAAATGTAACTGAGTAAATGTAACTGAATAACTGTAACTAAGTAAATGTAAGCGAGTAAATGTAACTGAGTAACTGTAACTAAGTAAATGTAACTGAGTAAAGGTAAAACTTAAGTGGTCAAAACAGAGAACGTCATACACCTTAACCATGGGTAATAGTCATAACATAGATTGACCACAGACTCACACAGAATCAGTGACAGATAGACTTGTTCAGCTAAATGCCAAGCAACTCAAACTAATCATAACAGTAAAAAGCCATTATTCAACCCACGTTTGACCTCCGTATAATCCAGGTGAAATGCAGATTCAGCTTCCATCTCAATAATAGCCACAGTAACATAGGAAACGGCTGGAGAGGAGCGAGGTGAGCATCTCAAAGGGAAGTGATTAAGTATCAGAGCAGACCGGTGCGTCTCTGTAGGCCGAAAGTGAATGCATAATGTACTCTGTGTATGTTAACCACAATTCATTACATCAGTGGGTCTCAAACTGTGGTACGGGTTCAACTGTTGTGGGCTCTTTCCAATTTGGTCCTCGGGAGTCTACAGTTTAAATCTGGTTTAATGTAGACCCGCTTTTTGCTCTGTTTTAGTCCTATTCTAAGGCATTGGATTAAACATTGGACCTGCAGCATTATTTCTGATTTAGACCCGGGTTATGCCTGTCATCATCATTTTTAGTAATGCTTTTTTTCTCATTTTGTGTCCGGATAAAGACTCATTAAGTCCTTATTTAGACACTTTTAATTCCATATAAAACTGTTAACTAACTACAAACAATATATCAAATACAGATGTGAGTGGAAATTGCTTGCAGTCATGCTACAACAGTCAGACTTGAAACATTATCCCTTGAATGTGTATGTAAATTCATAATACATTGATGCAACACACACCAAAACACATGTTGAGTATCCGTGTAGATGCAGAGGAGCACAAAGGCTTGTATCACACGGGGCTCTAAATATAGGATGCTGCATGATTTCTTCTGCTTGAGCAAGGATTCACCCAACCTCAACTGACTGTGACAAGAGCCAATCGCAACAAGAGAATGTAGAGGGAATCGGACAGTGAACCTAAACTGTGGATACATGCAGACGGAGGCTGATGGTGGAGGGTTAATGAATGAGATATACACGGAACATCGACATACTAATAGATTTATAAATGAAACAATACATTAGAACCGTTAATTCATATTCATTGGTGCACTTGCTCTTGCCTCCCCGTGTTACCATCGGTTCTCCATAGTATACTTTCTGTCTGTGTATGTCTCTGTGTCAGCCCTGCGACATAGCCCTGCTCATCATTTCATACATGACTCTTAATGGTAAAAGAATAATTTTCATTCACCTATTCCTAATACATATAGTGAGAAGTCTCATCCTTCCTTAAATTGAGTGAATAAACAAAAATACTCTAATAATCATTGTTTAAAATCATTGAGTCATCAGCTCAACTGATTGCAAACGATTAGATAAAAAATGTAATGCAGTTTTTCTCTTGTTTCAAGCTTTGAGAAGTATACTGAATGTAATGTGATTCTTCTGATAATTTAAGAGCCACATACAGTCAGTCTGGCCCAGTGGGAGCAGCTATTATATTTCCTATTTTCTGCCTCCTTGTGCTCTCCATGTAACCTGACCCGTTGACCGGTTATTATCCCAGCGTATCCAAATGATTCTCTATTGTTTGGGGCTTATTTTTGTCCAATTACTTCACTTAAACCTGCTATATCGTGCTCTGGGTTGGCATATGCTTCTGAGACGGTTGTGTCTCTTCTTTCAATGATTAAGTGAATTTCAAAAATCATCGCTAATGTTTGGCAGTAATTATTTTAATAGCATTCGCTGCAGTAAAAAGCCCCTGTACATAATGAGGTGTCGTTATATCACAAAGGCGGCTGTCTGCAGAGATAAAATGGATACTTGACATCTTCAAAAGTGACAGGCAGGGCCGATTGTAAATGCTGTGATTATGCAATGCGTTAGCTTTAACATGTAAAGAAAAACACCAGTGAGGGCAAACCAAGAAACTGCATATTAGTCGATGTAAATCATTCACATTTATTTTGACCATAAGCAAACTATGAAATAAACAGTTGCATTTATTCTTCTAAATATTCTCATTGGATGTCATGGGCAACTATGGGCTTTAGGAGGGTTAGCCTTCATAATGTCCATTTAGTGGTAAGGCTGACAAACTATTCACTCTCACATAGAGGAAACTTCCAAATTCTAATTAGAAATGCATGGCTTTGGGTGGTGGGAGGAAGCTGGAGTAGCTACCTGAAGTGAACGTGCCACTCTTTTTGTCAGTCAGCCTTTGTGTGTGAGTGCTATCCACATTGCCACCATGCACCCAGTCAGCCAAAGTTAACTTATAATGTAGAATTTGTTTCCCTATAGACGTACTGATTGAATTCAGACATGGCTTTATTTATTTGCCAATATGGTTAATTCTTTTTTTGTTAAAACACTGACAAAACAGATCAGATGTCATCATTCGCTGATTTTGTGAAGCTGGTCCATTGTAATGCGCATTATAGTTGGGCAGACAGCGACACCCTGTGGCTAATTGTTGTACTAGTAAATATAAATGTTCCCTGTCGCCACCAGATGCCGCTGTAGAAAAAACAGTCAACTCCAAAACCGTTTTATCTCTTTCCGGACAACTCTACGCTCTCTTCCGGTTGTCGTCTGTTCGTGTGGCAGGTATTCTTATTTTGTACTTAGAATCTTAATCAATCCTTGTATAATATCCATGTACATTTAAAGCAAATCACTGTGTATAAAACATCTGCTCACAGACTACATCTCCCGGCCATCATCATACAGTTTTACGTTTATGTTGCATTAAAAATGATGTCTGAAAAGGACTCAAGCAAACGCGCTAAATAAACGCCGGCTTGCTAACCAAGTTTAGTTTTGTCATTGCATATTTTACCTTCACGTCAAACTGACCATAGCAATATTTATATTCCTGACTGAAGACGATAGTTTATTTGGTTAATACAGAAGTAAATAATGTGTACTGGAGAAGTCATCCTCATACATTTACTGTTTCTTCTGTCTCATTAGATTAATCAGAGTCGAAATGGCAAAGTCAAAGAACCACACAACGCACAATCAATGTAAGTCCTTAAACCAGACAGACTCGCTTTATACGCGACATGTTTTGTTAAATGCTCGTTGTATTTGCAGCTCGTAAACACCACAGAAATGGCATCAAGAAGCCCAGGTCTCAGCGCTACGAGTCTCTGAAGGGGGTAAGTAGAAGTGAAACGGGGGGATTGTTATGGTGGTTCTAGGTTCTTGGGGGGTTCTTATAGTCGGGGTATGGATTGTGTTGGTTTGGGTTTTGCGCATAAGTGGCTGGAGAAATTTGCACTTTTTATGAGGATGCACAAGGACAGCATGTATTGACTTGACTTTGAGACCACAACAATCTATGGTGATAAAGTGATGGGTGTGCTAATCAAAGATGTGCCTGGATTATTATTTTTTTTACAACCATTATTCATCATTATGACTATTTAGATATGACTGGTGTTACCAGGAGTTTCATTGGAGGCAGTCAAGCAGGAGCTTAAGGATTTCAAGTGAAATTAGGTGTAACATGGAGGTTGCTGCGGTAATTGAGGATTGGCATTTCAATTCTTTTGTAGCTGAAACAATTTTTTTTTCTAATGAAGATTGAAATTTAGACTGACAAGCAAGTACCTATTCTCCTCTTTTCACATATAAACGAGTCTATATTCTCCACATCCAGATCTAATGGGTTATTTGTATGGAAGACACTGTTTGATGCTCAGTATCAACTCATTTTTCTTTTTCAGGTGGACCCTAAGTTCCTGAGGAACATGCGCTTTGCCAAGAAGCATAACAAGAAGGGCATGAAGGCTCAGAAGCAAGCCATCGCACAGAAATAAACTCTCCTCGTTCCCCCTCATCTGTGTTAATAAACGTATGCTTTGTTAACGTATGTTTGAATCTGTGTTTCTTAACTCAATGACCTAGTTATGTGAGGCCAAAGCTCTTACTTTATATAACCATTTATCAGAATAGTGACTTTTAAATGGCTCAACTAGCTACAAACACAACTATATAATAAGAAATAATAGTGTGGTTTTGTTGCATTGTTTAAATGTAAAATTAGATCCCAGCATTCATGAGAAATTACTTCAGGGTATGGCTCATTAGAAAATAAAAGTTCTGAGCTGAAGCATTTAGTCTGCGTGTCAACTTCAAGTGTTGATGTATGTTATAAGCCATAAACTACAAAAAAGAGACAAAAACTACAAAGGTAATTCCGGTGGACGCAGCCAAACGTGTGCGTGATAGCGTCACTTCCGCGTCTTCTACGCCACAGTTTGCATCATTTCTCTGAAGCCGGACTCAGGAACATGTGAGTATTTAGAATGAAACTAAATACCCCCCAAAACACGGTGTAGTCTTTAGCTACACATTACATAACACTTATCTAGGTGAGCATAATTAGACACATTATTTACAACTATTTTACCCAGCTGGAGTTGTCCCATAATTGAATGAATATTAGCCGATTAGCTTCAGCTGCTAACATCAGCCGTCAGGGCTGTAGAAAAGTGTTGGTGAACTTGACAGGATTATTTTGAGTACAGCAGGGTGCGTCCAAATAACTGGCAAACTGGGATCTATACAGGCTCTTAACATAGACACTGCTAGTAACTTTTTGTCAGGTTGATTCAGCATACGTTGTGGTATTACAGAGTTGCTTGATTTGAGCTGTGTCGGGGTCACTTTAAAAAGATACCGTGCACTTAGGTACTTGAAATACGCGTGCAAGTAACAGTACAAGTCGATATCCCCACAATCACAAAACGATTTGTCCATTGTATGCGTCCAGCTTAACATTTGGGCCAACGTTACATCAAAAGTACAGTCTGTTTGTGAGGATATAATAATGGTAATTGTCTTCGTGGCTCACAGTATACCCTGAAACAGGTCATGTCTAGTTTATTGCATGTATTACTACTTGCCCAACATCATTCATTCGTATTTGTTTGACAGAGCCATGGTGGAGCCAGTCCCTGAGTCTATCAGCTTTCCTTCTGAAGAGGATAAGATCTTACAGCTGTGGAAAGACAAGGACTGTTTCCAGGAGTGTCTCAAACAGTCAAAGAACAGACCAAGGTGCCTCCAACACTGCTTCTGCCTCTGTTTCATAAACATGTGCTTAAACCTTAATATTCATTTATAAATGTTCAATATAATTCATATCATCTGGAAAAAAGGCAATAAAACGTACAAACTAAAACACATACCAATTTGGAACTAGATAGAACAAGATAAAAATCAATCGATTTGTTTATTTCACATAATGACCCTTATTATTGTTGTTGTTTACAAACAGATACACCTTTTACGATGGTCCCCCCTTTGCCACTGGTCTGCCCCATTATGGCCACATCCTCGCTGGAACCATCAAGGACATTGTGACGAGATTTGCTCATCAGAGTGGATTTCATGTTGACCGTCGTTTTGGCTGGGACTGTCACGGCCTGCCTGTGGTAAAGATTAGAATGAGATTATCATGAAAAGATTCAAGATTCACCTTTTTGATCTAATTTTAATTTGACTTTTTCATCACCTTGGTTTTTTTTTAGGAGTATGAGATTGACAAGACCCTGGGGATCAAAGGGCCTGATGATGTTGCTAAGATGGGTATCGCTGAGTACAACAAGCAGTGCAGAAACATCGTCATGAGATACTCTAATGAGTGGGAGGTGAGAGTGTTAACAGTGTGAATTAATGTTGTACTTAATTTTTAGTTTTTGTTGATCAATAATTTAATATATATTTCTATCTTTAGATTTCGGTTAGAAGGATGGGCAGATGGATTGACTTCAACAATGACTACAAGACTTTGTACCCCTGGTTCATGGAGACTGTTTGGTATGATTATTGTGTATTACATTGATGAGCAGATGGGTATATGCACATGTATCAATGCCAATGTATCTAATTATCAGGCTTTATACACAAAAAGTACTATATATAAATGTAGGTTCAAGTTTTGTTTTTAAACTTTTAACTCAAGTTCAGTGTTGGACCATGCAAGTCTAATGCGAGACAATTTTATATGATTTTTTTTGTACTACGAATGCACTGGTAATAACAACAAAATGTGTTAATTAGGTGGGTGTTCAAGCAGCTGTATGACAAGGGTCTGGTTTATAGAGGCGTTAAGGTCATGCCCTTCTCCACGGCCTGCAACACTCCTCTGTCCAACTTCGAGTCCCATCAAAACTACAAGGTTGGCTCAATCTACATCTAATACACCCCATATTATCCAGCCAGTCATTAACATATTTATTAGTTATTATAAGTTGGTACACTATATTTTTCCTATTTGATTATTTTTAGGACGTCCAAGACCCTTCTGTCATAGTGAACTTCCCACTGTTGGACAATGAAGAGGTGGCTCTGATCGCATGGACCACTACGCCCTGGACTCTCCCCAGTAACCTGGCCCTCTGCGTCAACCCTGAGTTTCTGTATGTCAAGGTCAAAGGTAGGACCAAAACCTGACAATCTGTGGTGGTTAGATGTTAAAAAAAGATTTGGCCATTTCTCATTTATAAATATCAGAAATCCCCAAATAAAACAAATGTATAATGAGTAAAGAATATTTGTCAAGTTAAGGAGACTCAGAAGTAGGCTTTTGAAATGAGAGATTGGATTCAGTTTTATTTAGATTATTAGACTTTTAAGATATTGGTCAAAATGCTGCTTTCATTTTCCAAATGATCTCTTCAAAAATATGCTAAAAGTTGTAATACCGGTACATAGTTTTATTATATTTAGTTGACTTGTTTGGCTATGTGACACCATATCATTGTTTTGGCGGGCTAAAATAAAGCAGAGTAGGGGGTCTTTCACTGGTGCCTCATCCAATCACTTCTGAATATGGTATATAATGTCCCTCTTCTTTCCAAATGCTAATTTTTGTCTGGCAGGTAATAATTGGAATACAGCCACATTTACTGGTTACTTGGTGCTAAACAACAACAACACCATCTCATCCATCTGGAACATCTAGTTCGGTTATTATTATAGCTTGTGGAATTTGGTGTGGTGTTTTGTTTCACACCACACACCTTTTCTACGCTTACTGACTACAAAAAGCCATAATTCATTTGTTTGAGCAATGGTAATACAAGTTTGAAGAAAATGCATTGCTGGATTCAAGTTCAATTTTCTAATCCTTTGTGACCTTGGAGCAGCGTTTCTCGAATGTTTTTCTCTGTCTCATTTCTCATGTTATGTATCTAAAACGCGCATGAACTTATTTAATGAGGTCATTTAAAAACGTATCGTCCTTGTCCCGCCTCCAGAGACCGCTCCAGTGTTTTGTGTTGCCCTCCTGCTGTATTTTTTTAGTCCCCTTTGAGAGAAACTGGTGGGATTTGAAAGAATGACCTAGATTTTCTTCCCACCTTGTCATTTCTAGTCATAAACTGCAGGTGGCACTGTTGAAGCATGTCTCATCTCTGTTCTTGGTGCTGCACTGAAGACCGCCTCAGAATACTAATGAATTTGTTATGTTTGCTCAGTCGCTCTCTCTCTCTTTGGTCCCCTCTTCCTCTATCTGAGTGGCACTTAAACTGTGGTAGGGGTCCCACCGGTGGTACTTACTACTATTTTGCAGTTCAAGTCTTCATTTTGATTTATTTAGAGCAAGTGTGGTTTGGCTCATTTTCGTCTCATCATTGCTTATTTCTAGCTTTGGCCCAGTTTAATCCTGGTTTATTCCTGCGTTAGACCTGGTTTAGTTTATTAGGCAAATATTATGTCTACTATAGGTAAATGTATGTTTACAATAGGGCTGAAACAGAACGTTTTACTTGTTGTACCATTATAAGTATTTAACTACTCTATAAACAAGTATAGACAAACTCTGTGGCTAACAGTCAATGTCAGCAATTGGTAGTACTCTAAGCACAAATCACAAATGAAGAGAAAATATATATATATATATATTTTTTTTCCCCAGATAATGCAACTGACAAGACATACATCTTGATGGAGGCCAGACTCGGTGCTCTGTTTAAGGCTGAGAATGAGTACACTCTCCTGGACAAGTGAGTACATTAAATAATAACTCAATGACTTGTTCAGTGGTACAAGGATTGTAAAAGCCCCCATTGTGTCCTGAGGGGTGATGGTCTCATGTATCTTAAAAAGTACTGTTCCTTTTTGTATGTAAGGATTGGTTTGTCATAAATTAAACCATCAACTCAAAATGTACAGTAATGGTCAGATTTGAAGGGGTTATTAAAGAACCTGTTGGGTTCAATGGTTGGAGCATTTACCAGATATCTAGTGCAAGTCTTGGCACTGTATCTTTACCATTGTGATACTTACACTGGTGAAGGTCTTTATATTGTGTCAAAAGTTGACTCAAAATGAAAAACTCTAAAAAGTGAGAATATCCATTGATTTCATTTTATCGTGAAAGCCTGTCTTCTGAAGTTGGGATGAAGTTATTGGTGGAAGCATTGAAGGAGCTTTATTTAACTGTTGTTCTTTGCCGCACAGAAGCAAATCACCGTCCTCAATTTCCCAGTTCAGTGGATGATACTAGAGCAATGGCCAAGTGCAGAATGATGTGTGATAAAGAAATGCATCCACCATGTACTGTGTAGAACATATGATTTATTTATGCTCATGTGCCCTTTGCAGACTTGGTTTAGGCCTAGTTTAGGCTTGGTTTAGACTGGATTTAGATGTGGTTGAGTTCTGGTTTAGACTGGATTTAGATGTGGTTGAGTTCTGGTTTAGACTGGATTTAGATGTGGTTGAGTTTTGGTTTAGACTGGATTTAGATGTGGTTGAGTTCTGGTTTAGACTGGATTTAGACATTGATCATTTTGATATTCAACACTTAGTATGTATGGTCTCTAGGGTAGATGTATGCTCATTCATGCATTGTAGAAATTAACAGGCAATAAATTTGAAGCTTGAAAAATGTTTTAATCTGTGCAATTCTCTTGTACAAGGACAACATTCCCATCTACAGGCTCACGGACATCTTTATTTGATTAATAGTGGACAGTGTTGCCAACAAAGTGCCTGTTAAATTAATGTGTTAGCCATAAAGAAGCACAATGCCACTTTTGCCTCAATATATGTAGCTTGGTTTAAATCATTGTTATTTAATGGATTGATGGCTATTAATATCAAGCCAAGAAACTCCTTAATAAGGCACATAAGGGTCTACATACTTATTCATATGCAGTTTGTGGAAATAATGTAATGCTGATACACACATAAATTAATTTGAACTTCTTTCACTTTTAGATTTCCTGGGAAGATGTTGAATGGGAAAAAATACAAGCCTCTTTTCAAGTATTTTGATAAGGTTTGTGGACTCCCCTCACTTTGGCTAATAGTTTTCAATACATTTTCTAAGTCAGTTTCTGTATCTTTTTGGTATTATCTGTGCCTGGAACTTTTATATATTTCCAATTCCCCCTTTTCTCCTGTTTTTGCCTCAGTGTGCTGAGAAGGGAGCGTTCAAAGTGGTGATGGATAACTACGTCAAGGAGGAAGAGGGCACAGGAGTGGTCCACCAGGCGCCTTACTTTGGAGCTGTATGTGCATTCATTTCTTTTACATTGTTTCACTAAACTTTGAATTGCAAACTTAGAGTTTTTATCCTTACAATTTAGTAAATGTTTGATAATTTCTCACAGTAAACATCATTCAAGAGAAAAGTCAGATTTAAGTTGACTTTTATCTCAATAATTTACTTGACTTGAGTACTTGACCTGAATTTGCCATTCCCAAAGTGTATAAGAATGAAGCAGAGTAATAATATCTGATAGAAGCTTTTGAAGGTCTACATAACATTAAAAAACTGTTTATCACATACAATACTGTACTTCATAAATCGTCTTTTTGGCTGTACAATTTAAAAAGTGTTAACCTACCTACAGTTGAAAAATGTGGATTCCTATTACTACTGTGTCACTGCTAATAGCACAGATGCCCTTCTCAAGGGCAGATGTGGCCCAGAGGCTGGAGCCAGCTGCATACACTTTACACTTTCTTTTGCTTTGCTTATTCATAGCAGTTTCACTTTACTTCAATTTTCAACATCTTTCTGACGCTTTCAGCAACATTAAGGATTAGGCTGCGGTATTGGCAGCTTATTGACTATGGCTGCTCGAACTGCAACTACGATCAATGTAATTGTGAACATTGTACCAGGAATAGTCCTGGCACACTTGTCTTCAACCCTTTATGCTGTTAATTGCATTTTTGTATTTTTCTATCATCATATTATTTCCAATAGCAGTAGCAGGTGCCTTCGGGTGGGTGCACCCTCAACAATGGCGAGTGCCAGGGCTGACCACATACACATACAAACACAGACAACTATTCAATCTCACATGAATTCACTGGGAGCAGTTTAGATTCAACAATACTTACACATGCATGTCTTTGTCTGTACTTACATGCTAACACTATTTGACATATATATTATATTGTTCCGCCTGGTTACAATCTGTTGTACAAACATTTGCTGAGAGGATATACAGCGAGCAGAAAAGGCCCTGACCTCGATGTCACAAATTTAATGTTGTCATGACGAGATGTGAACTGACCTTGTTCCCCATACATCTTAGATCCTGACAAATACAGAATACATTTACCACTGCAGCATTCTTCAAGAGGCTGTGAAATGCCTCTGGAACTAGGGTCAATACTGCAAAACAATGGAATCAGAAATGAGTCACAAATTATTAATAAATGAGTTACTATCAACAAGATGTATCTTATTATATCGGCGAAACAATGATATTATGGAATCACGTTGGTCCGCGTCCGCAGATCCTAGCTGTGAAAGCGATAACTCAAAAACGAATTGCCAGATCAGTTTCAACATTTGCACACAGGTACATACCATAAAGACGCCAAACTGTATCGATTTGGGTACTTCTGCGATTAATATTAATTAAGTAATTAATGAATTAATTATGGGCCAAAACTGTGAACGCAATAACTTAAAAAGTCTTTGCTGGATCTTTTTCAACTGTTGCACACAGGTACATATCATGAAGATGCAGAACTGGATTGAGTTTGGTATATCTTCGATTA
>JAVQKC010199278.1:0-10078 GCA_036025475.1 Philypnodon macrostomus | reverse complement strand
ACTTTTTGTCTGGAGACATTACATTAACAACAACAAAAAACCCCAAAATAGCCAGAGAAAGAAAAGCCAGCAGACATCAGGCTCGTTAACAATATTAAAACCCTTAGAAATCACATAATTTCTGATTAAGGAGCCGGGGTCGACAGCACAGGCCTAGTTTTTCCAGGATTTAAAGGATGAATTTTTCAGCAGATGGTGGTAAGCTAACTCGAGGAAAGACATGTTTCAGCATTTACTCAAATAACAAAGGGTTAATTATACTATAAAGTATAGGTCATCTGTCATGATTATTATTCTTTAGTACTTACCCTGGCTTCTACAGCAACATCAAATCAGAGTTGGTAACACTTAACCTTAACTACATTGTATCTACCTCATTAAGTACAATGTAATACACTGTGTAACAAACTGTAACTACATTGTACCTAACCCTGACCTTAACCATTCTGTATGTACAATGTACAATGTTATTACAGTTTGTTACACAGTGTATTACATTGTATTTAATTAGTTAGATACAATGTAGTTAAGGGCTATGTAAAAGAAAGTGTGACCTCAGAGTTTTTGAGATACCATTTAGACATAATAGGCTGTAGTAGTCAGGTTTTGTGAGTGGTGTCGTATCCCACACTAATTCTGATGTGCTGTTGTGGTAAATGCAAGGGGACTTGACTACTATTGGTCAGTAAAGGTTGGAATTTCTTATGTTAGGAAATCTCTAGAATGCAGCTTTAATTATCAGCATTATATCCTTGTGTTCCAATGGGCCACATCAGCAGTATAGTCTGTTTTTACTCTCCCCAGTCCTCCCATGATTCTGCTCCATCACTCAAAGCTCTCGGGCTCTAATTAACTGTCGAGATATGAATGCGCTAATCTGCCTCTAAATCTCCAGTTCCTCTGACAACAGCTTTTACAGCCTGTCACAGCTGCATGATAAACAGCCGCTGCCCGGCCGCTCAGAGGACACAGTGCCATCTAGAGACCGGTGCTGGGAGCTCACCCCCGGAGACTTCAGGATCACAATAGGCTCACTGAACTTGAACAGAGAAGAGTGAGTGTCAGAGTGCTTCCATGGCTCTGATAACCATCAGCTCCCATTTAGTTTGAAAAGACAAACAGAGCAACACCATGGGATGAACTGAAACCATCTCAGAAGCCTTGAACCTATAGGTGGGATACATACACATACCCTGTAGAGCCGCATTATGTAATAAACTGCCAAAATGTAATAACATTTTCTGTGCTTTGTATAATAAAATGTATTATTATTTCTATAAGGGAAAATAATGCTATAGCCTACCTTCAATTACATGGCTATTCAAATGGGTATATAGAGCCATTTTATGTAATAAATCAGCATTATGTAATAATCTGCCAAACGGTAATAACATGTTCACGTCATTATGTAATAAAATCGCATTTTGTAATAAACTGACCCCAATGCAAAATGCTATAACATTTTGCAAATTTTGTAATAAGTTCTTACATGTTCACAGTTATTTTCAAAGTTATAACAATATTCTAAAGTTCACACATTTTGTAATAACTCTCAAAATGTAACAACCTATTACAAAAGATGTTACACTGTTTACATATTGCATTGGATCAAAATGCAGTTTTATTACATAATGTGGCTCTACATACCCGTATTAATGGCCATGTAATTGAAGGTAGGCTATAGCATTTCTTTCCCCTTATAGAAATAACATAACCTGACTAATCTAGCTATGGTTCCCATTGACCTTCCTCTGTTTCCCTTTAAATGATTGTAGCTACAGTAGTTGATAATGATAGAGTGAATCAGGAGGGATTGTTTCGAATGCGTATAATCTTTTTGCAGTGGGGACAGTGGCTGTATTATTTTCTCTTGTATGTTATTTTCTTGTGAGTGACAGATGTGCAGACCCTACAATGAGTGGTCTCAATGAAGAGATGAGTATCACTCACACACACAGCACTCACTACAGGCTGGGAAGAGAAAGTCAGCATTCAGCTATGGATGTATTGGGTAGTTCCTAGTTTAACATTATGGATAAACAACATTCTAAAGTATAAAATACAGCAGCAGATCTTGAGCAAGGATCATAGTTCAGGTCTAAACCAGGACTAAAACAGGGTTGAACCAGGACTAGTTCAGGTCTAAACCAGGACTAAAACAGGGTTGAACCAGGACTAGTTCAGGTCTAAACCAGGACTAAAACAGGGTTGAACCAGCACTAGTTCAGGTCTAAACCAGGACTAAAACAGGGTTGAACCAGGACTAGTTCAGGTCTAAACCAGGAATAAAACAGGGTTGAACCAGGACTAGTTCAGGTCTAAACCAGGAATAAAACAGGGTTGAACCAGGACTAGTTCATGTCTAAACCATGAATAAAACATGGTTGAACCAGGACTAGTTCAGGTCTAAACCAGGAATAAAACAGGGTTGAACCACGACTAGTTCTGGTCTAAATTACCAGAACTAAATCCAGATTAAACCAGCTCTAGATGCACAAAACTCCCATTACGATAAGCCTGAGTACCACCAATGGTCCATGTGCCACAGTTTGAGAACCACTGGTGTATTGATTCATGTATGTCTTGTCAACAATCACAAATACAGCATAACCTTGTTGGCAATGTAATGTTATGTTCTTTGAATCCATTTACTGAAAATATTGCAGAAACAGAATAATGTAACTCACCTCAGTCAAACCCAGCATGTCTCATAATAGTGTGTCCAGCTATTACTGCTGACCTGCACTGATTGAAATTTTGGGGTTCAAGCAAAATTTTCAGTTCTGTCATAATACTATTTACCTCATATCTACGGCCATTTGATTTATGCACAGCTCAGAGCTACCCAACTGTCTTTGAGTGAGTTTAACTCTTCAAATACTCTTTTATCTGTGTACATATACCTGTAGGATTTTCCACCAGATGCACCGTCCGCAAGCAAGCAACTTTGGGCTTTAGGTGGGCTACGCTCAAAGAGGGACCCACACTGATTCACAACCATTGCCTCCAAAGATTTGACTTTGGGTCTACATGACTTATGGCAGCATAGCATCATGACTAAGATTGGTCTATAAACTACATTCACAGACATATAATCTTTTTTAAATCCCTAATATAAACTAAAGGAGGCCAGTTTTAATGGAGTCAGCTCTTGTGTGACAGATCTCTTATTTATAGATGCGTCAATGATAAGTAGCCATTACCCCTGTCAGTGCAGTTGATTGAGGAGAGGTCGTAACACTGTTTGGCTGGGGGAGATTTAGAGTAGCTCCTCCGTGATGAAGGCCCTTGACTGGAGAGCAATGGACTGGAGCCAGGAGGGGTCCTTCTGCACCTGTCTGCTGTAAAGTGAGAACCACCCACTTACTTTACATGTGACCACAAGATCAACCAGATTAACAGCTCACACATTTTGCTAGTATTGGTCTAGCCCTGACTTGGCGAGCTTTAGTTTGGCCCTGAGCTTCTTAGATAAAATGGTGTTGGCCCTTAAAGCTGCAATACCTGCTTTTGATGAGTCTCTGACACTCCCTCTCCCGCTGTCTCACACATGAAGCACACTGCCTTGTATGCAATCACAGACCAGGAATTCTGGGAATAACGAGCAGTGTTCTGGAAATGGCTGCGGTGCTAGCGTTCAACAGACCAGACCGGTGGTTCTCAAATGATGGGTCATAATCCAGAAGCGTGTCATTGGCAAAAACATGTGTCATTATTATATCATAAGGCATCAACAACCCCGCCATGATCAAAGTCACAGAAATGATCATGCCTTTGTACTGGCTCTTCTCATTGGTCGATTTGACATTTGCCGTTAAGTGTACTTAATAGTGTATAGACGAGTGTGTTTTGAATTATCTCTAAATAGACTACACAACATACAAACAAACAAACATGCTGCTCAGAGAATGACTTTGATTCGGAGACTCAGCTGCAATAAGCTGTTCACTTATTGAACGTTAGCAGATCCAGTCCCTGCCTCGGGCACAGAGCAGAGCAGCCAAGTCTGATTGAATGGGTTTGTAATCCAAGCCAAATAGGTTTGTTCTAATGGGAATCAGTGATGGCCCTCAGTGTTAGATGAGACACCCCAGCCCTGCTTGATTTCTGTGGCGGACCATGGTACTAAGGGTGCCTAACTGGGACACAATTTCCTGAGGCTTAGCAGTGGTTATGTCTGCTGAGGTCTACGTAAGCTTTAGCATTATTTCAACATTGTTATTAAATGTAAATAAATAAAAAAAGAACACTTTACAAGTATGTTCAAGCTGTTTATTATGATCAAATACAAAAGCTTTTCAGCACCACGGACAGAGACCATCTGTCTTTTTGGTTCTAACAAAATATTCCATTTTAGCTTCTTACCGAAATGCTAGTCAAAAATGGATTATAATGAGAAGTCGAAAGCACATGTATTTTGCCCTTATGGGAGCTATAATAAACCAAACCTGTATAAATGTGTGGCAAGACAAGGCAGGCATCGTAGATACAACCAGTAACACTATTGAGTTTTAAAATATTTAGCGCCAATTATATGTAACAGTGAAAATGTGGCTCAGTGTGATACAGTTAAGCCTTGGGGCAAAAAACCCTATAATTAAAACATTTATTGAAATTACTCACATATAGCTAAGGCATAGAAACACATGTACAGTAGATCTAATAATCAAACCCCACATGTCGACCGTTAAGAGCTTACCTTTCGTTAGACCATCCACATTTATTGTTTTTAGGATTGTAGTATTGTTGACCCAAGACCTTTACAACTGTGCCACACCTGATGTGTTGTCTTTGTTCCGTTGTGATGGCCTGAGCACGGTGTTACATTCATATTTTTTTCACAACTACTTGGTCTCCAGATGAAAGACATGGCTGATCTATGTTTCAAGTATCCTTACATGATCAGACCATTTGATGTGTGCAGAGGTCAAACACAACTACAGCTGCTCTTCACGTCAGGCTGTACTTACCTCCAATAACATTACAATATTCTATTACCCTATACATGTTAATGGGAGAAGCAGGGCAGGAAAATGACTGTTGTTAATCTGTAGATGTTGTGTGTGGTTGGACAGATACAGGGGGGTAATGGACCTAGGCACTAATAAAAATGAACAAATACAACATTTGTGGATTTTTTTGGGGGGGATAATTCTTATATATACAAACAGAATTCTGGCCCCTGCCCCCCAGCTGAGGGCATGACATCATCACATTCTAGAACATGAAACCCAGTAATAGTGCTCGCCCTTCAACCGGAGGGTCAGTGGTTCGAGTCCCCGTCCAAGCACACGCTGTCGTAGTGTCCCTGGGCAAGACACTTAACCCACATTGCCAATGAATGAATGTGGCCAGGTCGCCGTTGTAAATGAGAATTGGTTCTCAATTGGTTTACCTGGTTAAATAAATAAAGAATAAATAAAAATAGCCACTATAGAGCCCATAAGGTTTGTAAACAAAACATTCTAAATCATGGAATGGAGGAAACTGGAGGCACGACCATTATAGCCACAAAATATTGCAAATTAAGATGGTTTTGACAAATGATAACCACTCTCTACATGTAGGTGATGTCAGAGCCTGGGTAGGAAACATTAGTGAATGTACCTCTCATGTATGTTTATTTAATGTACACATTAGTAACAGTTAGACTTTTGGCCGGTGGCAAAACTCTTGATTTTTAGGTTTTACTGGAAAAGTCCTACAGAAATGTTGAAGACCACAATAGTGTTTTCATTGTGTGCTCAGAATTCTAGAAACACTACTTTTTTTGTAAAGTTAACTCACATTTGCTCCAGTCGCTTCCATTCCGTATGACAAACTTTTAAAAGGGTCTATACCACTAGAAAGTGCCCAAATACCACACCTGATATATAAAAAAAACATAAGATTAATTATTAAGTCACAATTGATCACAAATCCCATATATTGAGTTGACAGCCTCATTGTTAGGTACACAATATTTCCACACTAATCTCTTACATTATTGACTTGGGTGACAAAAACAACTGTGCCATGCTTGTCTGTTGAGAGCCAGTTTGAACATGCGTCACCCCATCAATGACCTGATTTTTCAGCCTGTCTGCCTCCATACAACACACACTTTCACTGTGCTGTGTGAATTCATACATATCAATACTGAATTGTTGAATAGTGTGCTCCCATTTATTTTGACAGGCCCAGACAGATGTGTGCTAAGTTTGCTCATGCATGTGCAAAAGCAGATTAGCAACTTCTTTGACATGGGAGGGCCTTTCCATTCCCCTTAGTGGAGAAACATACAAATCACCAGCAGCAATATAAGGCACTATTCATTAGCATCTTTCAGCTTTACAAAATGGGGTGAAGCCAAACTAATGACGGTGAATGGGGAAGAGGTCCATTGAGAATACAGATTGAATGGGATTGGGCGTGTTAATATACAGTAGTAGAAGCAGCTTTTATGTGGGCAGGCAATTTTATGGGTTATGAAGGATGAAGTCAATCTAACCAAGTGTGATTTATTGATTAAATAATATCCATATTGTGATGAATAGAGATGTGCAAGAGAAATAAACAGGCCTACGTACCATCACTTATTGTTTGTCAATTTAAAGGGCCTGTATTATGTATAGCAGTGTTTTTCAACCTTTTTGGAGCCAGGGTTCCACCATTTAGTCAAGAAGAATCTCAGGGCAAAACATGACCAAAAGGCACGAGGTTTCATATTATGAGTATTTACACTGGTGTCCCGTTTTTTGAGTGTTGTTTTCACTCATCAAAATGCAAAAAAAAAATGCAAAAAAAAAAAAGTGATAAACGTGCATAGCCACTAGTTATCGAGTCATTAACTTGGTTAAAAGGGCCCAATTATGCTACTTGACTTTTCGGTAACGCTTTATAATAAGGTGTGTTAATAAACTATTTATAAGGCATTAATAAGCATTAATAATCAGTTTATAAGCCTTTATAAGTTATAGATAGCTTATTACAGCTTATTAAGTGTTAATAAGCTATACATCTAAACCTGTTTGTCAATAAGCAGCTTATAATGAGTTTATAAGCATATTAATAGGCCAATTATAATGTACTTATTAATTACCAGGTAGTTTATTGGAGATGTTTACGTCTTTACTAAGCAGATTTATAAATTGCTTATAAACCAAAAAATGTACTGTCTTTATTCATAGTTTATAAAGAGTTTTTGCAGCCCCCCCAATCTAAATGTCTTATTAAGGCTTATAAACAAATTATTAATGTTTATTAATGCCTTATAAATAGTTTATTAACACACCTTAGTTTAAAGCATTACTGACTTTTCTGAGCTATCATGTCATAATTGTACTTTCTTGTCAAAAACACCTAGACCAGCCACAGTCAAAAGTGTCGTGGCCCCCTTCAATATATCCCTAGGGGGCCCCGAACCCCACTTTGGGATCATGCATGTTGGAGTAATATCCTGATGCACTGACCTCCTTAGCAGCTGAAAACACTTGATTTCACCTGTAAATAGGTAAATGTACCTTTGTTTGCAGTAGTTGTCCTAGTATAGTGAATGTGGCCTGCAAGCAGAAACAGGGCCTTAAAGGGTCATTCCACTCATTTGTAGGGCCACTGTCCAGAACGAACTCCACCTATGCTGTGGCCCATAGTTGCTGGGATTGGCTCCACTACCTCAATGAGAAAAGCATATTATGAATTGACTGTTGAGGGTGATTTTTCTTTTGTCTTAACCAGTGTTTCCTCTGGACCTCAAATTTAAATATAGTCAAAATTTAGAAGAACCCTGGATTGAGGGAAGCTTAAGAGTATCTCCGTGGTATATTTTTGCTCTAAGCCGGGCTCAGCTCTGCGTTTTCTGGAAGACATTCTGTAACTTATGGCCACACTATGTCAGAGAAAATCTAAAAAGTAAAGTGAAAAGCCTAACAAAATTCTATTACATTGCTTACGATATAATGTGGTGACGCCTGAATGGAAGTAGTCAAACAGGAGACTCTGCGTTAACCAAGAAATACATTATTGTCCCCATAGAGAGAGGTGCATTTGACTGATCCTTCAATGCTGTTTGGGTAACCTTTAGTAGCAGTGAGATCCAGTTCCATATCTAGAGCAAGGATTGTTCAGGTCTGCATATCTTCACCAGGTTTTTCCGAAATGCAAAAAACTGAAACAAATGTAATCATATAAAGGGGATGGTTTCACACAAAGTTAAATTTAATAGATATATAAATATTGATGTTTACTGACAAATACTCACTTAATCAGCTTCAACGTTCAATTGCTTAATTATGTAACCCAAATAAAAGGAAAATGACTTATTCACAACATTATGTCCGTTTTTTCATTATATTTAATTTTTCCAACATTTTTGGACCGCTACTCCTCCTCAGCCGTTTGTCCGATTTTCATCATTCATACCTTAAAATCTTTCTCGTACTTGGGACATTAATGGCATTACTCATTTTGGTCCAGCCTTTTACGGTTTTGGTGGTATTCACCATTTTATGCCACAGTTTTCCCATTTATTTAGCATTACACAATGGCCGCTTTTGGCCGCTGACGTCGCTTCCTGGTGAGTCCATTCTGTTGTCGAACGTACACTGTACTGTTCTCTGTCTCTTGGGGGTAATCTAAGCTTATTATAATCACACATTTTTACATTTAATTGTTTCTACTTAATAGTTGTGTGTAGTCTTTTAATCGTTTGTTAGATAGCTGTTGTTAGCATAGCTCTTTTGGCCACTGACGTCACTTCCCGGTGAGTGCGTTCTGTTGTCGAACGTACACTGTAACTCCAATGTTAATGCAATGGCCTAACTCAGACTTTGGGATATAAGCCATTCAATTGTTTGGGTAAAATCACATGATCTGTTCAACTGAGGAAGTGTGGCCAGCCTCAGGAAGAGCTGATTTAGTCAATATTATCGTCACATTGTTTTATTTACATTTTAAACGATATCCCATGGAATTGCCCCACAGTTGTTGGGATAGGCTCCACTCACCTAATGGGAAAAAGTGGTAGAAACTCAAACTAATCATTATTATTTCAATAAGTCAAATATAAAGAATAGGCCTTGTTCCCCAACCCCTCTCCTTTTTACGATGTTCAAAGATAACTTCAGAGACTAAGCCAAGCGTGTTCACAAATGACAAAACTCTCTAACTTTGATTTTACATAAAGCGAACTAACCACTTTTCTGTCAATTAGTGGTCTCTACAAAAGAAAACGGCTCGACATTAACAAAAGAGCTGACATTCAGAAAGGTACATGTTTTTTTTTGATAAATGATTGAATTCTTGGTTGAATGACTGACTTAACTGGAAGAGAAGGGCTGGAATGTGCTGAATAATGAGCTATAATTAATTCAAGGGGCGATGATGTAATGGGGTGAAATGATTAATCCGAGGCTGAAGGCAGACACTGGGCCGTCTGTCTCATGACGTAAGGTTTAGTTTGGCTGATATTACAAAAAGGAACGGACAATATGGGTCTATAATGTGGGAACTATAGGGGCAACATGTGGGGCAGATGCTTTGGGTCTTCTAGTTCAGACCATCTCATGAGCTGAAATGTAAAGTGGGTGTGGTCATTAGGTGGAAAGAGCAGAGACAGCTACTATAATAATGACACTTTTACATTTAAACTCCATGCAATTCCTCTTGTATATTCATGCAATGTAATAGTAGTAGTTATAATGAGTGTACTATGTCTGCAACTGCAACATACTGTCTAATGAATGTTATATTTTATGTCTGGGACTACGGATGGAAATTAGCACTGTGCTAAATCTGGCATATTTACGTCATGTGTGATTCTATACAATTGTATGTTCATTAATGTGCACTGTCCCATCCAAATGAATAAATAAATTAAAATAACCTGGTAATAATCTAGTAATATTGGTCAGTTATGGTTAGGGTATGGGTTTTACAGGTGGTAATGACAGAAATAACATGATATACAGTACAGATTAAACGTTTGGACACACCTTCTCATTCAATGAGTTTCCTTTCTGTTCATGACTATTGACATTGTAGATTCACACTGAAGGCATCAAAACTATGAATTAACACATGTGGAAATATGTACTTAACA
>JAVQKC010199268.1:0-10991 GCA_036025475.1 Philypnodon macrostomus | reverse complement strand
TCCTGGTTTAGTTCTGGTTTAGTTCTTATTTAGTTCTGGTTTAGTTCTTATTTAGTCCTGGTTTAGTTCTTATTTAGTCCTGGTTTAGTTCTTATTTAGTTCTTATTTAGTTCTGGTTTAGTTCTTATTTAGTCCTGGTTTAGTTCTTATTTAGTCCTGGTTTAGCCTTAAAGGGCATATTTTTTATACATCCACACATTGTTTGACGTGATATCTGTTAAGTAGTATCTGTAAGTAAGCCCAGCCAGTGAAATCTAAGTAAAACTGTAACCAAATTCATAACTACAGTTCCTGTAATGTAAATGCTTTCATTAATGGGTAGTCTTAATTGTCATATGCACTTGAAGCTGTGGCTTCTAAGTTTTTTTTTTCTGCTTAAACTTGCATTCATATTTTTTTAAGTTTCTATGTCAGAAATCATATCCAAATATTACCAATCATATCATTCTTGCAATACCTAACGTTGCTATTGCATGATTTTCTAATATTATGCAGCCCTTTTTCCTTGACCACACCTTCCGCACCATTGTTCCCCTCGAATGGCGATTAGTGGCTCAACTTGTGGTGCATTCTGTCCCATCCGCACCATGGCAATGCAGATTTCCCTTAGAATCAACCCTGAAAAAGTCTTTGTGCCGTGGGCTAGTTTGGCTCATTGACTGTGAAAACTGAACATATGGCGCGGATTGTGTTGAAATGGATCATAGCCGAGAATGCCATGGGACGGTCTCTTGACCTCATGGCCTTTAGCACTTAAACATTTACAGCGTGATGAACTTAAAACACCTCATTGTATCCTTGGTCTGTGGTGTTAAAGAATGCAGGACAGCCAATAGGAACAGATGGGGCCATGACTGTTTTAGCAGTTGGACAGCACGCGTCTGAGGATTTTGTCTGTGGTCTTGTAGAAGACAAATATAATGGACTGCAGTGATGACTTTGAATGGCCACATGAAGCTATGAAAGTGGCTTGAAAGTGAGTTTAGAATTATTTCATTATATAATTTTATTGATAAAAATTGTAAATATCTGACTATAGAGGCACAAGAGCAGGACTGTTGACCTTGAAAAAAGTAAAAGTTGGTGTTTGTACAAGACCAGAATTTTAACTAAAAAAAATAATGACTTTTTTGATAAGAGCCAGGATACTTGGCAAACCCTCACTTCTGTTTCCCCAGTCCACTGTATTTCTGATTATATCAAAGCTGGTGAATTGAGTAATCTATTGCCCTAGTGCGATAAAACTGTAAATAATTTCTTCCGCCATTATTTAAGCATTCATAATCGACATCTCACAAAAAAGTTAACTTTACAGAGAAAAATGTAAAGTTGTTGAAGTGTGAGTTGAAGAGTGTCTAAGCGGGTCACAGGTCTGTGGTTTGGGGGCTGTGAGAAACAAGCGGAGCATTGCAGCCTCTTAAGCTGATCTGGTGTGATGATCGATCATTAGACGCAGTGTTGGAGATAAGTCCCAGTGGCTGCCTGTTGGCTACTGCTGATCCCATATCACCCTCACAGGATACGGTATGAATCACAGGAAGTCTAGATCAATCTATATAGATCGTGCCGCTTGATTACAAATGAAAAAAAAATCCCATTTGGCTTTAGCCGCTCAAATACCTCCGAGTGGGGAAGTGTGACTGTGTAGGTGTCTGCAAAAAGCTCCCGTTTTGTGTGCGCATTTTAAATAATAGCTTTCTCACTTACTTATTCTTCCAGTGATTTCTGATATTTGTTGAGCTCTCACTCTCTCAACAATCTGTCCTACCTTCTCCGCGCTTAAATCTCCTTCTTCTTGAGGGAGTCGTCTTTTAAATCTTAATTAAAACAGACTACCCACCCAGCCACCACCCCCCCATACACCACCAGCGCTGCCCTACCCCCCCTCCCTCCCAGGGGCTGGCTGAAAGCAGCTTAGAACAATCAAGAGGATGGATTAGAAGCAAGAAGAAGCCAGGGAGTGGGGGGAGCAAAAAAAAAAAACAACAAACAGAAAAATATTGAGAGGATGAGAGAGAAATGACCCCTTTGCTTCATCCTGCTGATCCTCCACACTCCTCTGCCTCCGTGTAGGGCTCCGAGGCCTGACCTGACCTATTGACATGCAGCTTCTCGTCAGATTAAGCAGTGAATGGAGCCTCGGCAAAAGGGTAAACACACCGGAGGAACAATGACCAACAGGCAGCAACCTTATTGGATTGTAATTAACTGCCAGGAGAGATGGTCAGGGGCATGTTAAGTGCTGTGGGACACAACTTAGAGCACCACACAACTCACATCACCTGCTTTCTTTACCCACAATGCCCCATTTCTTATATCTATCTATTATTGTCTCCTTCTATCTGTGTGGCCACTATTCACACATGATCCTCAGAGGACCCATTTTCCTTTAACAAGTGACTCATCCCCCTAGGAGGAGGCTGTTTGAGCAATAAGGTAAAAAATAGGATGAAAAACTGGGAAAGATTATTTGATATTGAACAGATTGGATTATGTGAAGAGGAGGGAAATTATTTTCTCCAAGTCCCCCCCAGAGGGAAGAGCAGAAGAGTAGAAGAGCAGAAGAGCAGCGCCAAAGTGAGGAGCCAAACCGAAAACTGGTCACAAATCTTTTTGCAGCCCCTTCCCAATTAAGCAGCCAGCTAATTTAAGCAGGTCTTCCTGTGAGTGTGAACTTTCCCACTACTGCTATGGTCCCCCTCTGTCTGTGAGGGCTCTCCTGATTAGAGAAACACACAATGGCACAGAGCTTTCCGGCGAGAACCCTGTATGGAAGCATAAGCACTAATTAGACCACTCTCATTAATGTGTTGGTGTGAGAGAAGGCCCTGGCCATCATGGCTGCAGCCTGACTGTGAAAGGGGTATATACACTGACATAGAAAGGAAGACTGAAAAAACACTACTGCCCCGCAAGAGACAGGCCAACGCCACCTCAGCAGGCGCATAAAGCAATTCATTAATTGGTGTGAAAATACACACATGCACAAGCCACAACTGACCAAACACACACTGTCACACCTCGGCTTGAATGTGCACACCCCATTGCTATGGGTATTGCAAGAGCCTGCTGCCTGTTAACACATTACCTGGGATCAAAGCGGCAAAAGCTCCAAGCTCACAAGACTTGGAGGACTCTTTATTTGTCAAGGCAAATTGAAGCCCACTGTTATGTTTGTCCTTTGGCAAAGCCGGCAAATAGAGGTTTTTACAAAATGGAAGGAAGCAACTCTTCTCCTCACCATCATGTGAGTCTTTGAAATCCTCAAAGCACTTTTTTCCTAAATCAAAGCTTGAAGGAAATGTATCAGAAGTTCAGTTGTGATCCGAGCTCGGGGGTATAAAGGGGATCCACATGACCACTGTCCATTTCCACACCATTAGAGCAACAGTCATGGTTGTAAAAGGTTGAATTGGGCCATTGATTTCTCCTCATGCACCAAAAATCTGAGCTTGTACCAGTTCTGATATAGACCCTGTTCTTTTAACAACAACATCACATGCTCAAGGATGACGCACACAAAACCTAAGACCGATAAAAGACACTCACACCCCCTTCACTGATACAATATGGGCCAGCTTGAGTTCCTGGGGAGTTAAACAAAGGATCGAGGTTTAAATTGGCTTTTAAAGAACTCTCCAACACAATCAGTGAGTAGACTGGTGTGTCTGGGGGTTGTTTAGAGAAAGAAGGGTAGTTAGGGCTGGGTCTAAAGCCCGCAGTGAATGGTTAATCTGAAGCGTGACGGCTCAAGAGCTTCCCTCAAAAACCCGACTTCAATGGCTTTCGCCAATCAGGCCTGACCAGCTCTCCATCTCTGCTCAGCGGTTTGAACTGGATTGTGATTGAGTGGCTTCATTAAGAGCCTATTTATCTTTTCCCACTATCACAGTCACTGAAAGAGCGTTGACATGGTTCAACACACCCACGCACCGCCCACGAGTCGACCTGAGCAGATGCACACACGGGAACACTAAGTGGCATAAAATCAACGTGATTAAAAGGTTGTTTTCTCAACATCACAAAATGCATGGTTACATTGTATTTTTTGGTCTTCATCTCGGAGATTCTGCCTTCAAGAGTCTGCCAATGTCCTATCTTCAACCAACTCAATCAATGACCCCACACACATTCACCTAAAACTCCTCTCCTCCCAGACTGAAGAATAGCTCAAAGAATATTTCAATCCACTTTTTAACTCAGTCCTGCCATGTGCCATGGCAACTAAAATAAAGTTCAGGTCAAAAATGACTTTAAATTTGTGAAGTTAGCATGATATATCTGAATCAAATATTTGAATTAACATGAACCTTTCTATCTTTGCTAATAAAACAAACTGTTGCAAGTAACCACTGTTGTGCTATGTACCTGGAAATTGATCAGTAAATTGGCATGGACTAAATTACATTGCCCTGTAGCTTGCAATTAGATTCATTTTTTTCTGACTTCTGAACACCATCAAACACCTCTGTTGCTGTAATCTGACCACAGGAAAAGCCTGTCACAGTGACCCCTAACCCCACAAAAACATCCTCTGAAGACCCTCCCAAACAAGCCACAACAAACAGTGTCCACTATCCGCTCAGTGCCTTTGATCTAACCAATCAGAGATGGGCTCAGTCTCCCTTTACAGCAGCATCATGTGTGTCTGTCCTCTCCTGCTGAGCAGGTGTATTAAATGAAGCCACTCTTTGGCAGCATTGGGCCACACCTCAAAGGGCACTCTGAAGAGGGCTTTCCTTCCCCGTCTCTTATCTTTTATCCCTGTTATCACCATCCCTTCCTGCCTTTATTCAACTTTTAAAACACTTGAATGTGAAACAGAGACTCTCATACACTTTTCTATCTCCAAACGAGCATTTCATTCTCAGGCTTTTGTCTACTTAGCTATGTCTAATTATGCTGTCTCACTTATGTAATTATCGCTATAATAAATGTCTGCTCTGGCTCTGTATCTCTCCTTTTACCCCTCCCGTCTGCAGGCTTAAAGAAAACAAATTATGGAGAACAATAGGTACAAATGGCTTCTGCACCAAACCACATGATGGATGCAGCCCAGGTTCCCTGCATCTCATCATTTGCTTTTCCCCTTTACTCTCCCTCCTTCTCCAATATCTCTGTCTCTATGTGTCTCTGTTTGGAAACAGGGGAGGACTACTACCCCATGTAGGGCTGCATCATCTGTCTTCCCTTCTTGGCATTGACACTATATTCACACTGACATCATATTAGGCAAGGTCCTTTTCTTTCTTTCGCCGCTCCACTATCTCTTTTTGCTGTCTCCACTGGCACTCACTTCTCCCTCATCCCCAGAGTATTCTGTACGCTACGGCTGCAAAGCAAACGCCTGGGACTTTCTAAAGCAAACAGGCAGCATCCTGTGTGCCGCAGCCCCATCTGTGGATAGTCTGAGGAGGGAACAATCGGTCCCTCTTCTCTCCTCTGCCTCGTTCTCCTCCAGCCCCCTGGGAGGTGGGCTGTGTTGGGACGCTTCGCAGAGACGGGTGCAATGTGCTGGAACAATGGCCTGGCCGCTTTCTCCAACAGAGGTGTTATGTGCACCTCAAAGCGTGTCTCTCTGTCTTTTTGAGGACGTATAGCCTTTTACAAACTTGACCCTAAATCTACAGTTATTAACTTAAATGGATTTTAACATAATCTTTATATTACCACATAAAAACAACAGTATTCACACACGCTTGCACACACAGCTGTTTTCTGCATGTCCGAGTGCACACTAGAGATCTGATGTTTTGCCGGAGGTGTTTCAATATCAAGTTTCTATTAATCCCCTTCAGAGAGTTGCCGTTGTTACCCACCTTTGTTGTTTTTTCACCTCTGCCTTGCTGGAAGAGAAAGCACAGGTATGGCTTTCACCAATACAAGCATATCTATGACCTGAAATGCAAGGCCCCTGGCTCTAAATCCCTTTGACCTCTCCACCTTGTTTTACTTTATTTTTCCTCACACTGAGCCCATTGGCATCTTTATTTAACACACAGAGGGCCACACATGAGCTTCCAATCTGTCAATCCACTGCCCACATACACACCCCTGTATCCAAACAGTTCAACAGCATTTACATGGTTTGCCATTGAGGGAGCTGCAGTTTAAAAGTGCAATCGATTGCCTTTGACTGAAACGTTTCAGCAAATTGTCTTCTTTCGCCTTAGCTAGACATTTGATAGTTGAGTCATAAAATACATACTGAATTGAGTATTAGTTGAGTATTGGTTGAATCATTTGACTCACTTAGTAGCCCACACATATTCTGAGAGTTGGAGCGTCATTAATTAGAACGAATCACTTGATAAATGGCAAATAGGCCCTGAGATACTAAAGCATCATCAGGTCAACTCAGTCCTTGACCTCTGTGCGCTCTATGTGACTCACTTTGATGATGTGTAAATGCCATAAGAAGTAACACCACACTTATTACATTGGGCTTTCTATTTAATTAGTACTGACAATCAACCCACAATCAATACACCATCCCAAAGTTAACTTCTCCCCGCAACAAAAATAAAACTTTCCCATAGAGCTATCTCCAATGCAAGGTTAAGGAACATGGCTGCCGGAGATAACACAGGAACCGATATTGTGGCGACTCAGATGATAAATTTCAATTTGCGGTTGGTTTTCTGTGTCTTGGCAAGAGATATGAAATTCTTGTCTTGTGTGGCGGGAATTGATTGTAAAATAAAAAGGAATGGGTGGTCGACAATATCAGCAATATTTTTCTGTTCCTCTGTATATGTCATTTCTCGAAGCCTGGGACACGTGTGTTTCAAGAGGCAATAATGCAATTCAAGGATTTCTTAAATAGCTTCATATGAACGTGCCTTTGTTTGCCTCGGGGTGCTGTTTTAATGACATGCACAAAATTTTTACATTATGTGCTTGCAGAAAATGAATAAACAAGTTGTATGGTGTCCCGCAACAGTGTGTGTATGCAGATGATACAGCCTCAAGTGCTGCGACTGGGGGGGGGGGCGAGAGAAGAAGAAGTCTCCAGGCAATGGCAGGAAGCTGACACAGCCCTCCATTGTCCTCATCCCTTGTCATTTCCTCCACCGGATCCTGCGAGTGCCCTCACAGGAAGACAAGGTGACAATGTGCGTGTGCAGGCGCGTGGAGAACGCAGAAAGACAAAAAGAGGAAACAGCAGACTTAGGTAAAAATAAGCCAAGTAGCATCCTCCTCTATTAGCGGGCTACTTCCCGTGTGATGACATCCAGTTCAATCACTAGCGGCTGATAAGGAAAACTTCAGGACACGGTGCCAAGTTCTTTATCAGTGTTTACCCGCACGGCAAAGCTGATTAGAAGCAGGCAATATTATGAAGCTTCATTGTTTCCATTCTCCTTCCATAGCAAGAGGGTATGAAGGAAGGGGGGCTAAGGTATGGGAGAGCAGAAGACAATGGTGAGCATGTCTGACAGGAACTGATGACATATGCTGCATATTGTTTAGGATGCTTAAATTTGAGCGGATACATGTAGATTGCCCCCCCCCCCCACACACACTCATTACTTTGAACAAGGATAAGTGTATTAATGGAGAAGACTCTTAGCACAACTCTCCTCTTTAACTTATTTAAGTACAGAGCAGACTCAATATAAATCATACCATTAGTCGCCATACACCGATTGAATCCTAAAAATTGTGCTACAATGTTCAATAAAACTCTCTAGCAGCTGAACTATTACTTGGCTCCCACATAGACAGGAAATCAAAGTAGGCCAAAATTCATCTATATCTTTGCCATGACTGTGTCTCCTAAATAATGCAAGACACTTCTGTTCGGGACTGTGCACTGTTCGCTTTCTGCTGCGTAGGCACATTGTGAGCATCGTATCTAACGCTCGCTTGGCTAGGGTTCCTGCCTCACAACTTTATGTCTCTTTGCTCAAGGCTTAATATCAGAGAGGTGTAGAGAGAAAATGTGATGTTTGTTTCTAAAGGATAAAAAGTTCATTCTCAATTTTTTATTTTTTATTTTTTTTTGGGGGGGGGGCACATTGGTGACACGTCTAAGCCGTAACCCTAAAACAACACTCCCAGAAGTCTGTTGCTAGGGCTCGTAGAACAGCAGTTTATGTAAAAGCACAGCTGCCCAATACAAAATCTCTCGTGTGAGGCTGCCACTGTGTCCTCAAACATATCAGCGGTGCATTACAAAAAGACATATTGTTGGTAATGAAGGGAAGAGCACTTGGGCTGAAGTCACTTGTGTGTGTATGTAAACAAGCTGTGAAATCTGCCATCCAGCTCTGGCCTATTAAACAGACCCTTTCCCTAGGGCCACTCCAAAGGGCAAAAACACTGGTGAGAAGGAGCAAGGTGGAACATTTCTGTGGAGTTACACTATATAAAAACACGACTTAAGAGGGAACGGAGAAAAACTTGTAATCTCCCCTCACAGCCTTTGAACTTGGCCCGACGAGAGGCAAGCGACCCAAAGCAAAGGGTTCCAAAGAGGAGCTCACTGAAGATTACTGAGAATACTGATGCAGTGTGTGAATCCAATTCCTCCGGGAGCTGCAGGGGACTTTGTGAGCAAGTAAATGATCTGTGTAGTATGGAGCCACACAGGCATGCTAGTCTTGAACTCTGTGTGACATATGCAAGGTTTTAAAAAGCTTATAGATATATTACTAGTCACAAAAAGCTAGGAATATTTTACTTTTGGGTGGAATTAGTAGAGCATAGTAAAGGTTAATGTCACACTGATAACATTGAGTTGGGTATTTAAGTAGAACCAGGTGATAATCAAGGTTGCATTTCAGGAGCATTCTATAATTTCACCCAAAAGTTAAGTATCCCAAAACTAATGTCACTATTATATATATATATTAAATGCAGATATACTTGTGAATGCAGCCAGTTTAGAGCATCACTGGCTCAATGTGAGATGGTGCCACAATAAATGCGACCTGAGGTCTCTTAGGCTCTAATTAGGGCAGCTGTTAGTGTTCCCATTATAAATGTGAGTGTGTGTGTGTGAGAAAGTGATGTGTTAGTATAGAGAGCTGTGAGACTAACCCTTCTCATCCAGCTGTTGTTAGTTCACCAGGGAGCAGAGGTCCACTGGTGTCAAATCACACCCCCCTGCGGCTTTCAATAACCACAAAACCACGCGGAACCGAGACTAAAAAGGTAAAAGATGTACTGACAACAAATGGTTAAACACACTCAGCCGTTTGGGAGTTTCCAGACTGTTTTTTATGTTTGAGAAAGTGCATGATTAAGACCAGAGAGCAGCCTAAGACAATCAGACACTTTATTATTCCTTCTTTTGTCTTTGCCTCAGAAGATCTCTAGGACTGGCATACTCATTTCAAAGTGAATTATTTCTGTTATTGCAGGCACTGGTTTATTTCTCATTCTCAAAGTGCTTATCAGTTAGGCTTAGTATTAATTGGAGAATGCCTTTTATTTTTGCAGCAGGACATTTGCAGAACTAAATTATTCGGCTTGATTAAATCAGCTGCTCAGAAGCTTATGTATTTATGATGGGCTTATTTATGCTGAAGAAAGAGCCTATGAATGGTCTGTTTGCTAAAGCTCTTCAACTTTTTCCGTTTGCACTAATGTCATAGACAGATCAAAAAAATAATCTATACTGTATTTTGACTGACTTTTGTTGTTGCCTTTGGCGGTTAGGGCGTATAATGTATAGAAAGAATGAGATCGGGATATTTCTGGGTCTGTTTTGTGATTGGCTGGGAGGTGAGACAGGTGCGTTTAAGTCCAGGGCTCGAACAATAGAATAGTCCCCCTCTCTTTCTCTCTTTAAACTCACATACCCGCGAGGCACAACTCATCCCAGCTTCCATACGGCACAGTCGACTCTCAGTTTACGCGCCGTCTCTAACGGTCACGATTGCGATGAACTAAGCTTGAACATAGTCACATTTGACATGGACGCATAGTAAAACACTTACATTGAGCATTGACCGCTTTAGGTATAAATACAACCACTGTTTTACTGAATGGACGCCGAGATAGAGGAGTCCGTTTCATGCAGCGGCACTACCTCCACCTGCGAGAATGCCAAGCGGACTGTTTGTGTTCAACAAAACGGGACATTTGAGAACGACTAGACAATCAAGTGCACCTGCAGGACACAATCGTGCAAATGTAACGTCTTTTATTTACACGGGTCAACTTTTGATCCATGCGTTAAGCTCTAACCGCAGCCCGATATTGGGACTGCTCAGGTAAACCATACAACATCCAGCTCATTGCCACATTCCTACAGTCAAAACTCCACTTTAATCTCAATTTTCAAACTAATAAAACATTAACATCCATGATTCCAGCAGCACTGTAGCACTGCACCATACGCGCTGGTTCTCTGACTCTGAAACATTACTTGACGCAGCGCGCTGGACCGACCAGACAACTGTACCGAGAGGAGTGCGCGCTCAAAGGTAAACGTGAACAAAATCCTTACCTGTGGCCATAAGGCAGAATATAAGGTACAGCGTGATCATGGTGTGTGCTGATGTGGCCACTCGCTGACTTGTGGATATCTTCACTCTTTGCTCCAATGCGACTGTACAGCAGGGTCCACCGCGGCACCGTCGACCGCACTATGGGCACTCAAAAGAAGCAGTCTTTAATACAATCCACTGTTAATGTCTCCGGACACTTGGCAAACTCTGTTATAGATACATTTCCACAGTTTGTTGGCAACTTTCCTCCGCGTCCCTTGGCACTGGCCGTTTCTTCACACAGTCTGAGTTTGTCTAAAATATCGCCCCGGTCCACTCTCGAACCTGCGTGCGCATACTGAGCTCCGGTAGCGGCGTCTGCTCTCCTCCTCAGTGCGCAGTGAAGTTCCTCTCTCGCTTTTACTCCGTTCCCTTCTCTTTTCACTCTCCACTCGCCAATGGGAAATGCGCGCTGACTGTCATCTGCTAAAAAGAGGGTTCGCTTGAAATCTGGCACGGCTGAGTCGGTCTCTCCTCTCTTGCCTCTGATGC
>JAVQKC010199235.1:0-12729 GCA_036025475.1 Philypnodon macrostomus | reverse complement strand
ACCTCTATAGCGCCCCCTATAGACTGAAAGAATAATGCAGCTTAAGGGAATTTTCTAAATTTGGCAAAAACATTCTTCACAAACATCCAGACAAATCAAAAAAGTGATTAAGGTGACCGTTGGTAATAGTTGTAGCAGACGTACGGGGCAGACGTACGGGGCAGACGTACGGGGCAGACGTATGCGGTCGTTTTCGCCGATATACACTTTGCTGTCGGGGGACGACAGCACAGGCCTAGTTGAAGGATGAGTCAAATTCCTTATCAGACAGAACTACAATACATTTTTACAGAAACACACTAACAAGAATGAATGCGGTCAAATCACAATTTGTATGGATATTTGTATATTTGTATGTTCAGATGTAATATTTATGATTACTACAGGGTGACCAAGTACACTGTGTACAAATCACACATATGACAAATACTCATGGATGTACGCATGTTTTCACCTCAACATACAACCTAGAGCGTGGACCACGGTGACATTTACTGGCCGTACAATAGCCAAAGTGTTTATGTTAGGAAGTCCCTATCTTTCAAACCGGGCTGCTTGTTGAGCTCAATCACAGGAAACACCTTCTTGGGCTGCATGGCAAAACCCCGTAAGCTTGTATGTACGGTACAATGAGATATTAAAAGCCTGCCTACTTCCCTGCAATAATTGGGAAAATCTGGGAGTCGACGCACAGTGGAAGAATGCAAAAACAGTAGGAACTTGGAAGGAAGTGTCTCGAGAAATAGGCTGTGTTCAATTTGATGAGGTCATTACCCCCAGACAGCGGGTAGGGGCCTGTAATGTGGTATATGTATGACAAGATTGGAACATAACACCCCCCAAAATATTGAATTTGTTTCGCTGAATAAATCTTATGGCACTAATATATTATAACACCCTTTCTACTGGTCCAGATAATATTAACAATGTGAGTAAAAACACTATTTCTCTCATGATCACCGTAAAAAACACAGCTATTCTCCCACATGAATCAAACATATTTCCATTGATAGAGATGATTTTGCACTTGATGCCAGTTTCTGTTTCATGTCAATAGGCCCAGTAATCACAATGTTATTAAATTTTGCCACTTTAGCAGCAAATTCTACCATAAAACCTCACGCCTCCAAGCGTAACAAGGCCTTGAACGTAACTAATTCCTGCTGACAGAAGATCTTGACACTTCCATCGGGATGTTGAAAGTTGTGAAAGTCACATACCATTTTCTTCTGCGCCCGATGACTTGACACCCAGCAGCATGACTCCATCTTTGGTGCTCTCGGGCCGACTCTGGAACGAGGCACTGGGGAGATGACAAAAGAGATTATATTATCACTATGACGATACATACTCCTTCAGATAGTGCTATTAAAATGTCAGACTTACTTTTCGGTCCCAGTGTCAATGGTGTCTGTAGAGTGAGAGCGTTCATTAGCACTAAACACATCTTCAATTCAACTAACTATATATTTATTTCTCACAAATTGATCTAAATGTTGCATGTATGTCAGGTATGCTCAAGAGAACCAAAGGAGGGCCCCATTTTGTGTAGATATATAATATAATAATACATTTGGAGTATTTTTGTGTGTTGTGCGTACCTGTGTGATCAGCGACCTTCTTGCATTTGAACCTGAGCACCATAACGATGGCAGCAGCGAATACCAGAGCAGGCAACATGATCCACCACAGCCTCTTATCTGCACCATTAGTAAAACAACTTACATATACTTACTCTAATCAAGTTCAGTTCATTTACATCCAGATTACCTGTTTTAGGTTTTTCTGTCTCCCCTGAGCCAGACTGGGGACCTGTCAAAACCAGATGATATCAGTTATGGTTAATGGTTAAAAACGTAAATATCATCAGTAAATATTTTGTACCAGCTCCTTGCTCCTTTGGCTTTTCTTCTTTGGCAGCAATTACAACCTTTATTGGCGTCTCTAATCAAAAAAATAAACACACAATATTTCTGCATATGCAAACACTGGTAAATCATCACTTTTGAAAGATTGTTTTGCTATTTTTGGGCTTAATTTGATTTATTTAGAACAGTGGACTGTGAGGGAATCAGGGGAAGAGTGGGGAGTGACTGTAAACTGTCGTGAGCTCACAGCGCTCTGAAAATGGGCCGCTCGCTCTACTGACTGAGCTAAACCACGCCCTGTAAGGAATCACTTTTGGCAATCTGGACATTTAAGATTTGGGATTTCATACTGTAGGCTATAGACAACACACACTCGTGACTGTTGCATGAATCATGGAGGGTCTAAGGACAGGGGAGGTCCTGGGACAGTCCTGTTGTTTGTGTGTTTATTGATTGTCTATTAACTTGTTACTGTTTGCAATGACCCTGTTTATTGTTTACATACATCTCTTTTTGGGAAGCCCTCTGAGGCAACTGTGTTGTGATATAGGTCTATACAAATAAAATTGAATTGAATTGAATTGACTATAGTTGTATGTGTGGTACTCAGAGCATCCAAAACCCAAAGAACCATGTGTGGTACATTGAATGAAGTGTGTGTTGTTAGCAGTCAACAAGTAAAGCTGGTCAAATTGCCTGGGGATTCAGAGTCACAGAGCAGAGCTTACAATTGATTCTGATGTTTGTCCACTCTCTGTGCATCTAAATGAGGCTGTGGGAAATGGATGTAAAACTTAACACGCTTCACCCCAGTCATACCAGCTCCTCTGACATCTAGCATAGTAAAGTGTGTGAATGTGTGGGTATGCAGATGAGATTCTACACACAGAACTGAATCTCACATTTGACTGTTCTGCCTCATGTTCAGTGGACTAGTGCCTTCTGCCTCCTATACCGGACATTACATCTGACCACTGTGGCACTGTAAAAATCGAAATTCACCTTACATGCCCCTGTGAAATGAAAAATGACACTTTTTCCTGTGCATTTCACAGTGTGTTGTTCTGGAAAATCAAAAGGGCCCGAACTGACAAAACTCATGCTGCACGGAAAATGTAAAAATCAAGATGTTTTCCTTTAAACACCACAAGAAGGTTACAGTGCCACAGGGGGCCGTGCCATTTTGATTGACATGGCTCAGACAGCTGTGCTGAGTTTTCACTAGTTCAACAAGCCAACCCTAACACTATACATTTATGATGTAGAAATATGAATGCACATAGTTGCAAATATATATTGACTGCACTTGAAGGAATGCACATTATACATTTCATTTAAAGAATTCCATCATCATCATATGCACAAGTTGTCTCTGTGGAAATCATAAACAGAACAAGAAGTGTGAGATAATGCCTTGGTGTATTCACAGTTGTGCATTTAGACGACTACCTTGGTTGTCAGACACACTTTTGATCAAAGTGAAACAGTCATATTCAGAGGGCTAATGCATATGTATGTGATGCGCTGTATGACATGTGTGTGTGTGTTTATTCTCACTCTGTTTATAACCATCAGTTTGCTTTTCCATTTATTCATAATATTTGTAAAAAGGTCAATGTTTCTTCACTGATTTAACTAATACTCCCGTTGCTTCATGCCCCTGTAGATAACACATTCAACATACCCTCTGCCTGTTACTTTCTTAATAAACACCTGGCTGTACTGTGATATTGTACGTATGAGTCACAGATCAGCCTTCACATAAAACTAACTTCACAGTCAAGTGTGTGTGTCCATGCAGGGGACAGGAAGAGGTCCCTGACATTTAAACGACTCACTTCAATGAACTGGGTTGTCTATAGCATCTATCTCTCTGTCTTTTCCATTCCACAGATGAGAGCCCTGGTCTTTGTGGACTCACTGGTGCAGTGCAGCCCTGCACTTATTTAATTCAGTGATTATGTTTATTTAATGTTTGTTAGTAAAGCCCTTTGAGTGGTGCATACTGTTGTAGTTTTGTGCCTATTAAAGATCTGCATGAAAGCTTCTCTTTTCTGATTTGAGAAGCATATAATTATATCTGCAAAACATCCACATCCGCAGATTGTATATGTGAACTCAAAAAAGTTTGTTTTACACACAGATCAGATCATAAAGACGCCAAACTGGATTGATTTTGGTACTTCTATGATGAATATTAATCAAGTAATTAATTAATTAATGAATTACCTAAAACTGTGAACACAATAACTCAAAAAGTTTTCACCGGATCTTTTTCAACATTTCTAGACAGATATCATGAAGACGCTGGACTGGATTGATTTTGGTGCTTCTATGATGAATGACAATTTATTAATCAACTAATTAATGCCCAGGAGCATTTTAATTAAACCATTAATCCTGATGAACATAAACAAAATCTTATGAATTTTGGCACAGTGATCCGGGCTAGTGTATATTTAATGTACATAGCGCACCCATGTTTTTGACCCTTATGGGACCCTGGACAGACTCACTTTGGCAGAGAGCAATGAAACTTGGTACAATGATTCTCCACAACAAACATAAAATATTATTTTGGCCCCACCCTACAACAAACAGGGAGTCAGCCATTTTGCATTGAATTTGGGAAGTCAGGTATGTTTGACAGCCTCTTGCACATACTTTGCCTGATTAGGCTCAAACCTGAAACACCTAATTACCACTAGCAATTAAATTAGCAGAACCGAAAGTAGGACCACAATTTCACCAAGTCCAAGGAGTTATAAGGTAATGTCTATGTAAGCTAGATAGCTAGCTAGCTAGCTAGCTAGCTAGCTAGCTATCTGTCTATCATTGTTGACAGCAATCATTTAAATCCTTTTAATATGAAATTAGAAATAGTAAATGAAAAAAAAACAACTCTTTATTAGCTTGCTAACACAATGCAGCTAATTTGAAGTTAATTTGCAGTAGCTAATCTATAGCACATCGTTTGCTAGCTTTAACCATTTTCATAGTTGGGCTATTTGAACAGGCTTGTAGATACTCACACAGACACTTGATGTACATATAAGAAAATGTACATTTGATTCAACTTCATTCATTTATTGTGTAAGCTGCTGATTTGATACTGTTTTGAACAGAAGAATATGATTGTTACTGTACTGTAGTCCTGTGATAGAGGCACAGCACAGGTATTTGTGTGTGTACGTGTTCGTTCTGTCTTTGTGCTGACTCAATGATCCAGTGAAATGCATGCTGTGGGTAGTTAACGCTATAGTCATGTGCTTGACATTACACCTTAAGTAATGTCACTGCGAACACTTTCTGCTGAGCTTTAATTCTTCCTGAAGCTGCTTCCTAGAATTGTCTAATTTCAGTGTAACGCAAGATAATCCTTACACGGCTGTCAAATCCCCACATTGTAATTCTGTGTCTTCGACTTGGAGAGCTGCCATGATGATTCAGTCTCACCTTTTCACTGTATGTGTAGGTATGAAAAGTCCCCAAAGTCTCTTGTTTTTGTGTGTCACTGATAGAAAGGCCTGGAATGTTAGTCGTTAGGGTGTCCTGTATTGATTGCACTTAAACACGCTTTATGGTCCGTTATCATCTGGTGACCCTAGAAACCATAAAAATACTGAAGAAATCCCACAGACAAGATGATTATGTATTCTTGTGGAGTGTACCAGCCGTGCCTATCAACTGATGGGAGAGTTTGGGTGGTTTTAATGAGTCTGATATTGCATCTAAAGACATCAGTGTCACTTCTGTTTGGAGCTAACTCTTATTCACTGGCATTTTAACTCCACAGCTTATATATTTATGTTGAAAACGTAGCATAAATCTCTGAGAAGTGGACATTTTGGAGATTAGCTGACACTTTGTATTTCCTCATCTTGTTACATGTGTTACTGAATGTTTATGAAATGCACCTCGGAAGCTCAGTTGGAGTGTTTAATTATAGCTCAAGTCGTTTTTGGACTGCAGCAAGGCAGGATCCAGAGCATTAATGTGTTGTCTAGTCTCCACACTGTCTCCAGTGTGGCCCTTTCAGTTCGTCATAATGATTATTTGTTGCATCTTGATATACACGACTGTTCATATCTGGTGTGCTGGATGGGTTCAAGGCATACAGAACACAAGCGAGTTCTCATGTGAGGTTATGGTAATGAATGGGATATGCTTATTATTTAGTCATAAAGTTTGACTCAGAAGTCATATGGCCCCCAACTTCTATGCAATAACTGTGACAACATAATGCGATCAAGTTTCATTGGCTTGTTGAACATTATTAGCTGTACTGTACATCAGTAGTTCCCAAAATGGGGTCCGGGGCCCCCTGGGAGTCCACGAAGGTCCTTTATGGGGGCCCCCAGAGCCGCTACATTAAGTCTTTAAAAAGTAAAATATGTCGAGTGCTGTTTCCTATGTTTAAAGAATGTACAGAACATTTGATGAAATAGAATTTTTCGGATATTGAAGGGGGCACTGTTGACTTTGGGAATGCCTGCTGTAGATTTTATATATTTTCCATTCTACCTATTTTAAAATGGTTCCTAATGTTTTCCAATCATCCCAAACTATGCAATAAAAGTATATTGTTTTGTATATGATGATAATATTGATGCATAAAGTTAAAAAGTAAAACATCATTGCTTGCATCCTGACTTGGCCCTGGACACCACTTGTCTAGCAGTATATACAGAACTTTATGTCTCGATGGCTAATTATTCACCTATTTAATGTGCAGTTGAAGTCTAAATTTGTCCACTGAATGTATTGAAATATAGTGCATAATAAAACAGCAGTGACCAACAGCAGAGTACATTGTGAGTGGAGCTCACGTCGGGCTGTGTCTGAGTCTGGACAGGTGTACTTAAGACAGAGCACTAAAGAAGAGGCAGGCTGTAATTTTTGCTGGGGCTAATGGGCTATTTCTCTCTTCTGCACAGCATAACTCCACCATCTGCTGCAGGGAGCCTCTCTTGAAGCCTCTCTTTGGACAAGCCTAAGAACATCCCTCTGCAGCTGAGTACATGGACCCGAGGTGAGCCTCATCCTGTACCACAGACTTACTTTTCTTTAGTTTGTCCTCAGAAAATACACTCCCACACAGTACTCATTCTCACAAACATGTTCTGGTTGTGAAAAGTAAAAATGCAGTTAACAACTAGGGATGCACCGATGCCGATCCAAGCCCAGCAGCTGGATCGGTGAATATGGCTGATACTGGAGCCAATATTCTTTATTATACTTTGTCATGAACTTTTGAGCAGATAAATAATGGCCAACTATATGATAATTTACTGTATCTATTAATGGATTCTGGCTCTTTTAACATGCAAATTAACAAAACAAAATGCAAATAAGAAATCAACTATCAGGTTTTATACAAAAGTTTGACATTTTTAATGTTACCTGGTTTGAGCTTTAGATTTTTATTTTTATTTCTGAAAGCCCAGGTATTGGGATCAGTGTTGGTACTGAAATAGTCGGATCGGTGCACAGTAATGTTATCGGTCTGCTGGGTTCTTTGAAGATTTATACATTTATAGCAAAACAAATTATATAAAATAAAAAATATAATATAAATTATCTGTTCATTTAAATCACCAAAGTCATTGTGCTTTTCTTGACATTATGTGCTTTTAAGGTATGTTTTTAGAAGTTAAAAGTGTACGTGTTAGCTATAGAACCATTGTCTAGCAAAAAATATGATTTATATATAACACAAAACAGGTTCAGGATCATGAAAGAGATTAGGAACTCTTTTATCCGGTGAAATGCCTCACACATTTCACACCCTTAAGTGCAACACAAATTCAAAATAAATATGTGCTTGTGCGCATCTAATAATACCACGCTTTGAGAAGTACTTGTAGACAGGATGTGGTCCTCAGTATACATCAATGAACTCTCAATATACATTCAATAATAGTGGAACAAGAATATACTACAAGAGTGTGCTGTGTTCTTTTCTGCACATATAACCAGTATTAGGAAGCACTTGGGAAGTAGGAAGTATAAATAAAATAGTCCTCAAAGAAGAAGTGGGCCACTACTACTATGTAAATGTTTGAAGACTAAGGAGTGAGCCAAAATGAGTGAGCAGATGAGGCGTGTGCTTTGTGCCTTGGTTCTTTCTGTAAAGTGTTCTGCTGCGAGCTCAGATAAGAGAAGCTAGAGGAGATGCTATCGGACCGTAGGCTCAAGAGAATGACAACTCCATCAGTAGAAGTGGGCTCTATGTATAGGATAATCTGGAGTGACTGACGAATTTCAACAGTCATGGGGTCATTTTTTGGGTGCATAATATGGTCTAAAAAGGGATCCAAAGATGTGGCAATATGTAGATCTAGTTTCTTACAAGTATTTATTTCATTTCAGCTGTAAACTCAAGATTAGGAAATTGGCTAAACCTGGGAAGCTAGGTTGAGACAGTAGAACGTGATATAAGACAAGAGTCATCCATCAACATCAATTTGTCTCTGTTATATTTGGGACATTTTTACTATTTCTGTCAGACAGCCTGTTCCAGAGGGAATATGAAGTTCTTTTCAAAGTTTGTAGGTTTCACTGACAAATTGTTCAAACCCAGATACCTCACTCAACATTATAGTTTCAAGAGCAGGCAATAGAACTTCAACTATATTTACAATGAATGAATGTGGCCAGGTCACCATTGTAAATGAGAATTGGTTCTCAATTGGCTTACCTGGTTAAATAAAGAATAAATAAATACAATAAAAATACACCAAGCTATGATGATTAGGTAGGTATGAAAATCAGATGCTGTAGATTATGACAGTGTTGTGCATATGACAATTATTGGCACCCTGACTGTGGATGGTATGTTTCGCCTACATTTTCAGTTTAATGTGGTTTGCAGATTTCTGTTCAAGGCTCAAGATGAATGTGTGTTTGCAGCCATGGCCTCTCCTGTATAGTTTTAGTTTACCATGAATAGGAAGTAGCACACAATACACATTACATGTTTTTCTCCATATGAATGTGTATATCTCAAATAGAGCTACTTTTGAAAAACTATCATTTTCTTTGTAAGTTTGACCGATGGAGACTTGGACTGCAGTGTAAGATAATAAGTAGAATGATGTAGAGGTGATCCTTAAAACTTTTACTACAGTGATTGTAGGACATATTAACTGCATTAGGGAGGGAGCTTTGAGGAGCCCACTGGCCTCAGGACAGAGGCAAGGTGAAAAGTAAAAGGCGGAGTGACCGCAGGCCCGTCCAAGAGAAATTACTACTATTTAGCACAGTGACAATCTGGGCCTGGAGGCATGGGCCCATATCACTCATGTTCCCCCATGTAGGACAGCCGGGTCACGCTGCCCTCTCCGCTTCCTCCGGAATACCATAATGACTGCACATTGTGTTTATTTAAGCAGCCCCATGTCTAAGTGCGAGAGTGGGTTCATGCTGTGTTTTGGGGTGAATACATATGTGTGTTCAGTGTGGTTGTAATATGGAGGCATTGTGCCTCCAGCTTGTGGTCTGTTGTGTCCACATCCCCTGATTGGTGGTGAGAGCATGGACTTGGTATCAGAGGTGGGTGGTACTCAATTACATTTAATTGAGTAACTTTTTAAATAAATTGTACTCCATAGAGTATCTTTACTGAACAATACTTTTACTTTAACTTGAGTAATAATATTTTGAAGTGACTGTACTCTTTCTTGAGTAAAATCTTGAAAATCTAGAAAGAGTAAGAGTACTTTGAAAAATGTGATGATGTGGACAATTTCTTGTGCCTTAATTTTTGATATACAATTTACAATTATTTTTTTTGCTTGATTACCACAAAATGAAATAATAATCTGACATTACGCTCAAACTATTTTTTCACCAGTACTTTTCTACTCTTACTCGAGTAATTATGTGAATGAGTACTTTTTCTTTTACTTGAGTAACATTATTTTGAAGTAACGGTACTCTTATTTGAGTAAAATTATTGGCTAGTCTACCCACCTCTGCTTGGTATTCCTGATAGGGTGAGCCTGGCTAACTGAGCTCTGCCAGTCTGTTGATCAGTGACAACACAAAACAACACAGAACAGCAGCTCTGACACAGCTCTGACTCAACACAGTCAAGAGCCTGTGTGCTCATGACAGCAGGAGAGTAATTGGTCCAATTTATGTTGTGTGGATTTATGGAAAGCTGTCACACATTTGGTACACAACCTTTTTCTTTTTCCTTCTGATTTGTCATATGTATGTCTACATTGATGTATGGATGTAGGATGTATATTTTGGATGTTGAGCAATATTTTTAAAACTCTGTAATAATCAAATGAGCTGAGAAGTTCCTTTTTTTGTCTTTGTGTGAGCGTGGGCAGTACTGTTAGGGCTGTGGTAGATAACATCAGTGCTCTGGTGCATACTCACATAATCATGGCTTTTCAGAGCAGTCCACATCAACGTACACTGTCTGTTTCTCATTTGCATTTCATCTTAGATCTCTGTGTCCTGTAAGGTTCTATGACTGTTAGTCTGAAATATCAATGGAGCTCACTCTGGAGGAAGCAGAAGTGAAAAGAAAACCCATGTAGTCACAACTGTCAGAAGCCCCCATGTATCATATATTCTTCAGCTCGGCTCATAGAGCACTTTGACTGTAGACCGCTGATGTGAAATAATGAACAAAGAACATGTTCAAGGATGTACCACTACCCAGCCAAAAAGGTCACCACCTGCTCTTTTTTCACCAAATATAATGCGTGTTAAACTCTAGCTGTGTGTGGTGGATTCTATTTTTAGATACATCCAAATAGACACTATAAAGTTTTCTGTGCCTTGCTGTGAGCCCTTTGAAAAGAATGTTCATGCGTGCTGCTTGGCTTGGTCTTTTCTGGATCTTCACTCAGCCATCGTTGAACCATGCGTCCACTGCAGTGATGAAGACCTATTGTGGACATCCTGTGAATGTGCCGCTGGCTGCTGGAGTGGAAACAGGCCTGTGCACGATGCCTCAAACTGAGATTCTGACCTTCGCCCACATCATCGGAGACCGCTGGTGCTTCCTTTACACAAGCTCGTTGCATCGATTGCTCTGATGTCCCTCTGCACCTGGAGCTTGGGTTAAAACCAACTCTTTTTTTCACATAAGATTAATAAGAGTCACAGCAGAGGGTCGCTGGGAACGACAGATGAAAAGAAACATGGTTAACTCTGAAGGTCGCCGGCAAACCTGGCACACTTTAGTAAATATTCTATCACTGCTCCACATAGGGTCTGCTGCTAGGGCTGCCGAGTATGGAAAAAATAATGATCATATGTTGAGTCATTTTCATAAAGCTTTTTAACATTAGCTCAACACATTAACTGCAAACTCAAAATTAGATATTTTATTTTAGTCTCAGTCTTTTTCTGGATTTTTTTTTTTTTTTTTTAATTGAAAGGAGCAATAATTGAAATTGAAACTTGATTAATTACATTGTTTTCTGTCCTTACCTACACCACAGTGCACATGCTTTAGAGAGGTGTTATATGTTGCAGTGTGTTTCTGTGAGTATTTTACAAAATGGAACGTGAGCGGACAATTCTTCTTCTCTGGTATGGATTTGGATTACAGTTTGGATTTATGATCTTTATCTGCGACATTGTCTTGGTTTTTAGATTGTAACTGTCTTCACCAGGTTTAACTTCACAAACCTGACCTCAACATTACTGAGAATATGTCTGAGATTTAAAAGACGATATGAAGATGTTTTTTTTTCTCTCTGATTTGACTGATATCAGACAGTTGTAGATGCTGCATTATTCGCATGTCATTTAGAGCTTGGTGCTCTGTGAAGGTGCTACGGATAAGGGCTGTCTGTTGTATGATGAGTGTTTATTACCTCTCATTACCATTCTGTATGATGCCTCATGCATGCACACACCTATGTACAGTTCATTGTTAGCACCCCAACACAACCATAACACCACCAACGCGACAGGGAGAGAGGAAGTCAGGATTATATGAGTTGTAATGAGATGATAATGGCGTGTCCCATGCTGATGAGTTGACAGAAGGATGAGCAGGCTTCTGGGATGTTACTGTCAATAACCTCTTGAAGCAGATAAAATGACATAACAGTCAATTAGCTCTCACGTGTGCATGGATGCATTTTGAAGCACTGCATTTGGTAAGATACACATACAGTATTTATAAACATAACATGTGTGGCTTTTTACATCATTAAAAAATTCCCATGAGCAATGTTTAGTAAATATTTGATTATAAGTCCCCACTGAGCACAATCACTCAGTCCCTCTCTTGTGAAAAGCTATGTGTGGGATTCTCACGTGAAATGTTTGGCAAATTAAACTCAACTGGTGCCAAAATATCTTTAAAAGTGACACTTTACAAAACGATGAAGCACGTGTGGCACTATGTATTATCACTGCATCACCATGCACAAAAAACATACACAACTCTACCTATTATACCAATGAGATTGCCAGCTCTATGCATTCATACATAAAGGCCATTGTTTGCTGAAATACATATAGCCCTCAGATATTAGCTGATAATGGCTATGTGACCTGTAATTCACAGAATATTTATTTCAATATACTGCTAAACTTTTTATTGAATTTGAGAGATTTTTTTTCTTTTGCTCAAGCAGAAGTACCGTATTTTCCGCACTATAGGGCGCACTGGATTATAAGGCGCACTGTCAATGAATGGTCTATTTTCGTTTTCATATTTAAGGCGCACCGGACCATAAGGCGCATTAAGCAAAACAAAAAAGTCAGACAAGTCAGTCAGTCAAACTTTATTAAACGCGTTCACAATAACTCTCAACATTGTTCAAACGTTAATGGGTGTATTCACAATAACTTTCAACCTCTTTCATTTGTAATACGTAAA
>JAVQKC010199223.1:0-20637 GCA_036025475.1 Philypnodon macrostomus | reverse complement strand
GAGCTGGAGGAAGTGTCTGGGGAGAGGGAAGTATGGGCGTCCCTGCTTAGACTGCTGCCTCCGCGACCCGGCCCCGGATAAGCGGAAGAAGATGGATGGATGGATGGATGGATGTTTTGTTTATAGTGGTAACCAAAATCAAGATATAGATGATTCAATCACTAAAACACATCTATTTTAAGTGGTGGACTATTGCATCCAGTCGGATATATTCTTAAGACTGGGCAGACATAATAGGTTTTTCAATATAAACAAAATCCATGCACATTTTGGCTCAGCCAAGTTTTAAACTCTGTAGTCTTTTCTTTTAATCAAATAACATTTTATGAAAGTAAGGTTCAAGGTGGATCAATAGAAATGGTTTCTTCACACACAGATGCAGGGAAGAATAATTCACTAAATGAGCAGTGGCCATTTTGGTCTGGAGTATCCTTTCACCTCATAATGTATTTAGAGTCACTGATGAATGCACATTTTCTTTAGTTCCTCCTGATTTTAAACCGGCCAGTGGTGAATGGTCACATAAATCAAGTATACTCAGCCAGTAATTGAATCTCCACGGACATACAATGATATAAAAATAGAGGGTAATCAGAGGGCTCAATACACTGCTCTTATATTTACAGAGAATGTGCAGGCGCAAAATGGAGCAGCATCACAAAATAGCAGATTTTTCTTCTTTCTCTTTCTACAAACACACATATGAAACAGGAACAAAGAGTGTCATTATAACTGCAGAGAAATCACATGTGTGAGAATAGCCTAGTAAAAAAAAAAATATAGTAATAATAACCTTTATGAGATTTAACATAGATACAGACTCAGAAGGCATATCCACCTTTCCCATTTCACACTTTGATTAAATAGATAGATAATAATAGTGGAGCTGTATTATGAATAACAGACAGATTTTTCAAACGGTGCCTTTATCTGGTTTTAAAAATGCTCAAAGATTAAGAATTAGTTAACTTGTCATTGTGAGTGAAGGAGAGTGGGTTGAAATAAGTGAATATTTATGTCAGTGTTTTGTGTTTAGATAACTCTCCACTCATCACATTTTATATTGTATAGTATATATTGTATTGCTTTATTAATATAAGTTGCTATATACTACAGAAATTGTATTTATATTTGTTTAACTGCATTGTCACCATCAAATGAATGAGTGAATACATAAACTATTTATTGAACAGTCACAATTACAGAGTTCGAAGTACACCATTATGTGTCAGACTTTTATTTTAAATCAATGCGTTTTAGGTAAACACAAACATTAGATTTCAAATTGAACCTCTTTGTAGTTCATCCTTCCTCTGCTTTGTCTTTCTGCTATTTCTCAAACACGTGTTTCAGAAGTTATTATTGTACAAGAGGAAAATCGAACAAAGAGGACATATCAGAAAATGACTCAGAAAGACTTTGCCTTCAATGGCTAAATTATTGTCAAAAACATTTCCTTTTCAACAACAGGAACATCTTAAAAGGACTGAATGACTGATCGCCAGCTTTTGTGTTTTTTGTCAAATGCTATTATCTCACGTTTTAGAAAATGGGTACTATTAAAATAAATAATGTACACATCCTGTTTGACTCTTAAATAATAATGATGTATATGCGTATGTGTTCTTTGGTCTAATGTGCACTAGAATTGCAGCTGCAGAATGATTTTTTTTTCTTTTCTTTTTACAAAGTACTTTTTTTTACCATGTACTATTATTGCATGCTACTAGTACTTCTTGACTATCTTAGCGAGTCAAACGGTTCTTCCGATCCAAAGCATTTCATTGCATTGTTAACGTTGTGTTGAACCTGCATATGACAAATTAACAAAAGTTGAATTTGAAAAAAAAAGTTGATTCACCATTTTCATGTTTCTGACATTAGCTATCTCGCATTTATAGTGCATCTTACATATGTCTATGCCAACTAAATAAACAACATATTGTCTTCAATTTGGGAAATCATTCTGAGTATATAAACATTTAGCAAAACAAATACAAACACTGGTGAAAAGATGACGCATTAGCATCAGACCAATATGGATCATCAGTCAATACAGTGTGAGTGAGTGCCATTTGAGGTGATAGCTAAGTGTAGGATGAATGACTATGTGATTGACTGTCTGTCCAACTGATCAATGTTTTCATGGCTTTCATTGGTTCCTCAAATGTCAAAGATTTCAATGAAGCAGCTTTCTGTGCAGACAATAACAGGCCTGGCATTGACAGTCGTTAAATCAAAAATCCAGATTGACAGGGCTGTAAAAGGTAGGGCTTCAAGGGCAAACAGTCCCCTTCCCCTTCTCTGTTACACAAAGGTATATATGTTATGTACCACAGTGATCTATTTGTTATTCTATTAGCAAGAAATCCCAAATACACTGATTTTGATGTATTTTTGCTGTATAATTGTATTTTATTTGTTTCAGATCAAGCATTGTTTTAAAGCATTCTGTACAATTGTGATGTACACAATTATTCAACTCAATGGATAGAGCAATCACAAATAGATCCCAGTTTGGGTCAAAGTCTGGGCATAATGTCGTTGTGATTATGGGAGCCTCTATTTATTTTTAGTCTTTGATTCTGTTTTAAACACTTCATATTATGTAGTGGTTTCTAATTCTGAAAGCATATAGATTGACTGTGGTGAGGTCTCATACATGACAATATCTGTATAAATGTGTAAAAGGTGAAATATTGCATGAGAGATGTTTTTTATTTTTTTATCTGATGCTCCAGAATTCAATTTTATTTACCATCTCCTACACCTCCTGTTAGCTGAACACTGTCTATTTACAGACCAGCCCCTGCTCACAGCCCCGAATCATCGACAGTCCCTTGGCATTTGATATGACTGACAGCTATACTCCCTGCACTTGGTTTGCCTATTAAAACATCTTATGATGCAGGCACGTTTTAAAAGCCAGCATCAACATTTTCACACAGAGAGCCATTATAATTTACATGCTTTATGCTTATGGGTGGAAGGAGGCTTTGAATATTGATTGGTCGGATCACATAAAGCCAAATGTAATTGCGAGACACAGTTGTGGAATATTGAGATTGGTGAGAGTATTGACACCTTCCTTTATGTGTCAAAATAATGTGAAGGGTTTTATGACTGAGAATTCAAAAATAAAATGCAAAAAAATACACACTGACTGGCCTGTTAATTAGGTAGCCCTGTTGCTACTGCTATTGAGCCTCACATATCGCCTCGAGCCAACAGATTTAGTCACATTTTAGGGTATAAATCAACTAGTGTTTAGGTTGAAAACAATACAATATCCGGCTAGGTACAAGGCCTACCTAATAAAATGGCCACTGAGTTTGAGTAGTGTATGGAATATGAGTTTAAGTACACCCAATTGTTTTTGGTTATACTCTTATTGAAGAGTTTCATCGGGTCCACCCATGTGTCCACAAAATGTCTAAATAGAAATAATAACACTAAAATGCATGAGGAATATCTTATATCATATCATAACATAAACATAATATCATATCATGTAAGTGATCTATATATAAATATGAGAGTAAATTCAATCACATTTATGCATGTGTTAAGTTTATACTGTTGCTGCAGAGAGACAGATAAGAAAAGCCAAAGTAATTATTATATCATTAACCGATATGTATATATACCTTACAGTGTGCAACTTGTTCAGAGCAGAGGCATGTAAGTATATAAAACTAATGAGGCACGACACTTTCTCCATGACTATATTTATAAGTTCATGCAAAATGCAACACATTCATTTGAAGTTACAGCAATGAGCATTTCCAATGTCTCTAGGCACCCCACAGAGACAGGAGACAGGATTCATTATATGGTGTCCTTAATAATTCATTACAGATGGGCCCCTTCCTGTTTTTCAATGTTTTAAGTCTAACGGACAACTGCGACTTCGACGGGACCGCACTGACACGACCTCCTTCACCATCATATAATTATAGCTATAGCTTCTTTGTGGAAACGCAGTCTTAGCACCTGTCCAGCTTCCTCTCACATCTCCAGCCTATGACACATGCTGCACAAGGAAACTTCCAAAGAGAAATCTCACCAGAGCATGAATCAGTTGGAGATTTTCCCTCATTATCTTTTTCTCTCCCCAATGGCAGACTGTGCACCTAAATTCATGCCTACACTTCCACTGTGTAGCTGTCTTTTTTTTTTTTGGTCAGATCAGGGCAATTAATGACAACCCTTACCTTTTTGTAACCTCCTGAGGACAGGGAAGTTGAAATACCTGAAAGATTTCTCTGTGTGTAGCCTGTCTGAGCATATGTGTAGCCAGACCATTTTTATGGATGAGATATATATATATATATATATATGTGTGTGTGTTCAAGCACAAATGTAACCAATGTGATTACCTATATACTAAGTATATACTAAGTATAAAATACAATGCATTTAATGCACAAAATAAACTACCGGTACTTTATACAATTCTAAATGCTTTTTTGTAACTAATGGATCACAATCAAGAAAAAACTACCTGTAAAATCACAAAGACAGCTTCTAAGCTTGTACATGTGAACATAATATCTTTAGCTATATAACATAAACATATAGAGTGCATCCATGTAGCATTGCTTAAGATAATTGCTCTCTGAGATAACTGAAAGGGCTCTTTGTGCAGTAAATAATGTAAAAAGCTGAGCAACATCTTCCATTAAAACAGTATTAATGACCTGCCTTTCAACAACAACAACATTTCCTGAGACACAACGTGAGTGCAGTGCACTTCATCAAAATGAAAACAGAGTATGGGCAATTTAATTAATCTGGCTGTATCTGGAACCTCTTCAACCATCAACATCAAATGTGGCCCTATAGAGTTCTATAGGCATGCAAGTGTATGTTACTTAGTGTACAAGTAACAATATGTCATTTTGATACTTTTCAAAACAGATCTCTAAGAAGTAAGATCCATAAGAGTAACAAGTGTTGTACATGTATACTAAAAGGGTTGCTTTTTAGTCAGACCTGTTTCCAGAGCTTGTTGGACTCCGGCAGGGCTGCCCTTTGTCACCAGTTCTGTTCTTAACTTTTATGGACAGAATTTCCATTTTTTTATGGTGGTTTGCAGCTAAGTGTGAAGCGGCTGGGATGAGAATCAGCACTTCCAAGTCCGAGGCCGTGGTTCTCGACCGGGAAAAGTTGGCTTGCCCTCTCCAGGTTGGTGCAGAAGTCCTGCCTCAGGTGGAGGAGTTCAAGTATCTCTTGTTCACGAGTGAGGGAAGGATGGATCATGAGATTCCACAGTGATGTGGTCGGCGTACCAGAGATGGTATTCTGATGTGGCCTTTTGCCCTCAGAACTACTGGTCCCATGACAGTATCTTTTAATTTAATGTAAATGCTAGACATGGTTGTATGTGAGAATCCAAGTTCTGAAATTATTAGACACTTGGCTTGCTAAATCCGTGAAAAGTTTGGTTAAATATTTGAGATTGCAAGCAGATAAATCAATAAAGTGGCCAGTGAGTGTATGCCCATAATATGACAAATAAACTGTAAACCAGCAGAGAAAAATAATTCACATTCCTAGTGCCTTGTTACCAGGCAACCAAGTTAACCAATGAGCACAGTACCCTGTCCACTTTGAAGACAGGGTGAAAGGCATAGGGCCTCACTTTCATTTGGTTTCTTTATCCCTCTTCTTCGGACTTAGCCTGTAAAAAAAACAAATAATGTGGACATGGACAACAGATCAGGTCTAAGTGGGCCGTTTGAAATTCCTTTAATGAGAATGTGTCTTGTTTCAATGCATTATTGAAGCAGCGGAGTTAATGTTAGGTGGACCGATGCATTTGGCCAATGTTAGTGGTTGCAGTGAGGGTTCAGAGGCAGTAAATTTACTTTAAAACAAGAGAAAAGAGGAAAGGGCTGAAACCTAAACAAAGAGAAAATTGGGAGCTCTTAGGTCTCCTTGTGTCTGTGGTGAATACAAGACCACAGTAAAAGGATAAGGCAAAAAATGGCCTGGAGGGGTTTAGTATCTTATTTGGGGAGTTTCAGAGCTCTGTCAGTCTAGGAGGAGCAGGAGAATAGTCTGGCCAAAATGTAAATATAAATAGTAATCATTATTTGCATTCAATCAAACCTCATGGTAGCTGGTATGTGGATTAAGACGTCACATAAACCAATTATTTTGACATTCATATTAGGGTTAGGGGTTGGGCAACCAATCCCAGCAACTATGGGCCATAGGCAGGGTGCACTCTAGATAATGCCCATTTAATCACAGGCCTGGCACAAACACACAGACAGACCGCCAGATAGATAGACAGACAGACAAATAGATAATCATTAACTCTCATATTCTAGTAAGAATATATATTTACAAATTATTCTAACAAATGTTTGCCTTGCCGCGGCGGTAGTGCAGTGGGTAGATGCTCGCCCTTCAACCGGAGGGTCGGTGGTTCGAGTCCCCGCCCGTGCACACGCTGTCAGGCCTTCCACAATAAAGGGCTGGTGCAATGTGGATCGGGTGGTGGTCGACCCCGCGACCCGGTTTCAGACAAGCGGAAGAAAATGGATGGATGGATGGATGGAAATGTTTGCCCTTGGACAATGGTAAGAAGCTGAGTACCCGTAGAGACCCAACAGTATCACAGGGAGGACATACTGACTTCAACAGATAAGTGACATGTGTCAGCCATCTTGAGGGTCAAACACACAACCTCCTTGCTGTGCGTCAGTTGTATTTGTCACAGCACACCAAAAAACTGTTTATATCTTCCTAAATAATGTCAACAGAACCATCCATGATGGTTTATAGCATTAAATCTGTTTTGACACAATATCGCTTGTCACAATTGGACAGGTACTAAAAATTCAGTCTGCTGCATAGTGTTATGAGCACAGTGTAAAACCCGCATCTGTCCCTATTATGTGTGTTGGAAGTGGGCTGGAGAGGAGCGGCAGTAAAAAAAAAAATCTGCATTCACACTCAAATATCCAGTCACTGTTTATGTGCAGCAGCAGCCTGTGTCTAGTTCATTTCAGTTCAGCAGCAGGCAAAGGCACATGACAGCACCACCCACCTTTTCATGCCACTTGACAGGCCCCCGTATATGACAGATAACTGACACAAAATGCATTTGAATAATGCAGGAGCTGGAACTGTGCTGCAACGCCAAAGCCCAAGCAGTGGTCAGAGACAGGCTGGTCGCTTTCACACTGATGTCCTAAAACAAATGAGCTTTTAATGCTTTAGGATACAGATAAACTAAATCCCTGCCTGATATAGTATATAATGTCTATTTCTGTTGGTCATCCAAACAAAGACATCAAAAAAAGGGGTACCACATCCAGTGAGCGGCAGTTCAAAAATGGCTTGTTGATGACAGAGTTTAGAGACTGGTTAGAGATAATTAAAAAGGAAGATTAACTCACATAACCAATTGTTACACCAAGCTCTGAGGACCATCCCATCACAAAACCTAATATCAGATTTTTTATTTTAATCATGCCTGTGAGAACCACAACAAATGTAAATAAAGCACTTTTTGTAATATCACAAAAAAAGCAGCACTTCTTTTCCACATACACACTGATTAGCCCACACCTGCCTCCATTTATTTCTGTGCACAAACCCAACTGAGTGGATGTCACAATTACCACAATGCACATATTAAACTATCACTTAAAAAAACACCATATATACGCATCCTAAAAGACCTTTTACTTGCGCTCTATAGTTTACAGTAGGATCATTAAAACCATCTGACTCTAAAGGGATGAGCTGTCAAGGGCTTTGCAGATAACCTCAAACCCTCCCCACACCATTAATCTAAATTAATGCTCTGACAAATATGTCATAATATTGGGCGTGAAATATGATGAATGTGAGTTTCGGACCATCTATAATTAAGTATCTTTAGCAAAATGGCAAAATTTCAAACTGTGGAGCCATTGTGCACCCTGAAAGGTGACCTCATGTTTTTTCCACCAAACAAGCCCCTAATAACAGAGATTGCCCTTTAAAGGAGTTGACAGGTGAAATGGCTACATTAGATGTGAGCCAAATATAAAAACAGAAATAAAGTCAGTGGTCTGTTTTCATAATATTTGAAAAACAACACTAATATTGGGGCCAAAAATGTCACTTTTCTAATTAATTATTATCTTTATTAACTGAGATTACATAGACTAACACTTTTAATTGTGAACAATTGCTCTAAATGTGTTATATTATGCTCAACGTTCTCATTTATTTGACCATGTTATAAGCTCTTTCCATGTCAAAACAACATGCATTCCGTTGTATTTGTTTTATTCACAGCCGCTGATCTCAGGACCGGAAATACATATTGAAAAAACATCTTGCACATACTTTCCATTCGTTGCACTGGTTGTATCAGACATGGGCAGAAGGAACAAAAGGGGCCTTAAGAGACATACGCCGAATCTGAGCTTTTTAAGAAAAAAGGCTATCAATAAATATAGCATGTTTTTATATTATTAGACTCCAGACTTCAATGTAATGATGAACAAAATTCATGATCTGGCCCTTTTCATGTTCCAGTGGTTTCAGATCAGCTTCTTTTACAATGTTAGTGTTGGTGCGTGGTTATTTTTGCCTTGAGCACACTTGTTTGGATGAGGTATTAAAGCACAGTGAAATCTGAATTGGACCTGACACTTTTGGGTGCTAGTTGGATTTCTCCCCAGTGTTGTGCATCCATAGCAGTGCCCATAATCACTGGTCTGAAAATAATTGTAATCCATACCAATTCCTATTCACACATAACAAACCCAACTATGAAATTCCAAAAGGAATTTCACAGCCGCACGATTCTATAACTGGTTCATTATATGTGTTTTCTCAGTTGTCTTCGCAGGTAAATGGCATATGGTATTGCACAGCCCCAGGTGCCAACCCCTATCTAGACTAGAAGGCGCGCTCTGGCTTCATTCACTGGGCTTTCACGGTAATGAGGTGGAAGAGAGTGGCAGCCTATGGCCAGCTGGGAGGCACAGTCCGTGGGTGAGTCAGACGGTGCTTAATAGGCACAGCTAAGACATGAAGGCAATCGGACTGATGTCACAAGAGTTGGCAAACAGGCTATTAATAGGACGTGTTTGTGGGAAATATCATTATATATCATCCCAGGGGGTGTCCTGTGAGATCACAGAGAAGTGTAGTGTGTGTAGTTTGTAATACACCTTCATGTACACTCATTGGTAAAATCAGGCAAATAGATTTCAACATGCATATACTGTAGGTTCAAGCCAAATCTGCTGAACATTGTATCAAATATGACTTTGAACAATTTAGACATTTTCAGAAATGTATGTATGTAGATATAGATCTCTGACCACACAAGATGACAAAACATTAAGCAATTGGGCTTCAGCAATACCACACTATCTAATAAAATGGTACATTATTGGGACGCATTGGCAGTATGGTTTAGCTAGCTAGCTATTTTTAGTATTTGCATATACTTAGAAGTGATTAATTGTGGCATTTGAAAGCTTCAATTGTTGATATTGTTCTTGTGAATTTTGTCCAAATCATTGCGTGAATCCAAAGCAAAGTCAAATCCAAGAGCACTTTTCATGTGTTTGTTTCCACAATTGTAGGACAATTAATCAGCTCCCATCTACGCCATTACAAGGCAATAAACTGTTACACAAATGAATAAGATGCAAAATAGATTGAAATGGAAATTACTTGTGACGGCGCTGCAGTGTCTTCATGGTTTTATTGCTGTGGCGTGTCAGAAATACAAGCCACTGCAGAATTATGTCTTTGCAGCAACATTGTTATAGGGTTTTTTTAAAAAAGGCACTTGTCATGTTTCATCATTAATCTTCTGCAGAGACTGGTGTTAAAATATGTGGCTTCAAAATTAGGATGTGTGATCATTTTCCTCCCACTCCCACTGTGTGTTGCTGTTTAGACATTAAAGGCCAGCCTCTTGTCTCGAGCTGGTTCTAACTGTTTTTCACAGGGGAGCCTTGGGAAGATCAGAACTAGTACATGACTGGCAAATACCAAACCCCAGCTCCGAGGAGGCCCGTGAAGCTCAAAATGGGGAAACAATAAAGCCTGCCAATACCCAAGAGCACATCCACTCTGATATTATTAATTCAAGTCTGATGTAGTAGTGTATGTACCGTATGTCAGTATTTCAGTGCAACTTTTGCTCATATTATGTATGGGTCTATTGTGTCAAATAAATATGAAATAATTACTTGGTAAACCTTCGAGGCAATTTTATTGGCAGCAGTTTCAAATACAAAGCAAATGATAAAGCTTTGGAGTGAAGCAATTTGTCTTTCAACACTGAAAAAACTACCTGTTCTTTTCATGAAGTGAAGCTTTTATTTTGATTACTGTATGACAAAAGGGAACACTATTTATTTTAGACTTTGAAATAATCCACAAAGCTAACATCCTAAGGTACTGTTCTGTGGGCGGTTGCTTTCGAAGCCAACACTGATATATCTGATGGCTGGCATTATTTTATCTCTCTAGTTTATGTGCCTTGGATAATTAATTGAGATTAGTGTGCATGTCTTTTTAGATTTGAAGTTTTTTTTTTATTTATTTATTTTTTTACAGTTTTCCAGACTTCTAAAAGCCTTGGTTATGAGCATGACGACTCACCCCAGAAACAAATATAAAAGGGGCCCTATATGCTAATTAAATTTGCTGCCATGTTATAATGTGTTTTGTTTCATTTGTCCAAGTTTGAGTAATTCTTTTTGGTGAGGTGCTGATCTTCTATGGAACCAAGGAGAGCTTGGGTTCACCTTTTTACATACAATATATCACCGTTCCATTGTTTGAACTGGCTGCAGTAGTGTTGTGGATGTGGAAACAGGGGTAAAATTGAAATGCAGTTTTTCTGTCTCAAAAGTGTTCAATAATAACATTTGTTTATTGTTTATTGTAAGTTATAAAATGTGAAATGGCAATTTAAAAGTCTCCAAAATTATGTCAGATGCTTGAAATCTCAAGGCTACACCTTGGACTCATCTATCTGGCAACATTGATGGCTTTACTCCATCTGGGACTTGCATACCTTACACCTTGTAGGAATGGACACCAACCAACTGTTCCTCTGAGATGGAATTTGTTTTTTCCCCATTAATGTCTAAAAACAGTGTGAACTCAATACATCAGTGTATTTCCAACCGCCACATACAGAAATTGATAGAGGGCATCGGTAGGACAGAAACAAATAGTGTACCCAAAAGATTTCTCCCCCTCAAGGACAAATAACTGTGTCCCATGATTTGTTATTTATTTTTGTCAAACCTTGCGGCAATAGGAACGCTGTTGTGTTCTGTAGCTCAAGCAAACCTCATGGAAGGACTTTTAGCACTTTTTAAATGTTTTGAAGTTGCAACTTGACAAACGCACGTCAGGCAGTGCCTCACAAGTCTTCAATAGAGAAGATTAGACTCAACTGAAAAGTCAAGGTAAATTGATGAAATACTTTTACTTGAATAGTTTTGAAGAAGAGAAAATCCACAGCAGGACTCAGGGCTCTGCACAAAGGTAATCTAAAGGTTCCTTTTGTCACAGTTTATCTTAGAGCAGATGGTATAAGACTATTGGAACTATTGAGAAAAGATTTAGCCTTAGCTGCCCTCTTGACCAGTATTGATGCCACACACCATCCAACCGGTTTAGGTTACGCTTCATTGTCCTCGCTGGGAAATTTGTCCTCTGCATTTGACCCATCCCTCAATGCCACTGGGGCAACCGCTCAGGAGCAGCCGCAGTGCAGTTCCCGGGGACCCATCTCCAGATCTTCAGCCAGAATCTTGGTCAGGATGTACCTAGCTGGAGGATTAACCTAATGTGCATGTTTTGGGTTGATGGGGGAAAACCGGAGTACCCAGAGGAAACCCACCAAGACACGGGGAGAAACATGCAAACTCCACACAGAAAGGCCCTGGTGGCCTGTCCGGGACTCAAACCCAGGACCTTCTTGCTGTAAGGAGACAGTGCTAACCACTGCGCCTCAACAGCAATGAGGCCTCCCCAAAATCACTTGACAAAATATAATCTTGTAGTCTCATTTAACTGACCATTTAAAAGCTGACTTATACTGAACACACTACCCAACCCATCTACAGTGACATCCAACCTCTTTAACAGTCTTGTTTAGCTGTAGTAAATAAGCAGTGGTATTTATGTTTAGACATTTTGACTCTTCTCTGGCCGTGACTCACTTTACATCCACATAGTGTATGATGCAATGTTGTTCCATGTTGCCATATTGTATGATACTCTAAACCAAGTGTTACGGTTGACTTGGCCCGTGGTGCGTCTCTTGACACAAGGTTTGTGTTTGTGTGTGCGTTTCACTTTGATAATGATCCATTTGGTAACATCCACGCTCTGACTTGCAACGCTTTGTAAAAATAACTCCTGGCTCGATATCTGGATTGTCAAATACATCCCAGAATGCTTCAGTAAGCGTGGTAGAAAAGAAAGAGTGCCTAAGGAAAATTTCTGATGTAATTTAATCACAGCATTACCTCGTGCAAGTGCAAGCATACAGAAGTTACTGTAGGGGAAAGCTCACCCGGGGTGTAGCCTGTCTCCAGCTGTGTTTTATTACTCTTGTGTATATGGAGCTTCCATCCAATTAATATGCACTTGAGCTGAATCTGCCATGACAAAGCATTTTGATGACAAGTTTACTGAACCAGTAAATGAGTGATCTGCAATGACATCAGACATCTACTAATATATAGCAATGACTTTCGCATTTTCTTGTGAGGAGAAATGTAGTGGGTCAGAAGTATTGTAGGTAAAGTATTATCACTTTAGCATATTTGGATACTAAATAATTACACAATGTGGTGAAAAAGATTTGAAACATATTTAGCCACAAGAGGTAACAATCCAGTGTACTTTTGTACCAGTCCCAAACCCAAAGAAATGAAATACACCAGGAAAGATATCCAACTGTAAAACCTATGCCAAATCAATATAAAAATTCATAAATGCTATTTGTGGCGCTGACCCCTGAAGGGAAAAGTCAAAGAAGTAGTGAAATAGATTTTAAATGCCTAAAGGTCATGAGAAATAACAGCAAAACCAAAACAGCAGAATTAAAAATATGATATCATGAATCATAAAATATACAAACATAATTCAGCTACATTTGCCACACTATTGGATTAGAAATGATTGACAGTTTCCCTTAAACTACCACTAATTCTAATGTCTAAATAGATTTCATGTATTTTCCAGCAGATCAATCCACTAATTGTTTGAGCACTTAGTTGTCCGTGTTAATAATTCAACAGTTTAAAGTTTTTCTAGGGCCATATTGATCTTCTGCTGTCCTGTTTTACGGAGAATTCACCGATAATCTGTAACTCATTAACATCTCTGGTCTGAGCTATGGTGCTGTGCCAGCAACACATGTCACCAACTTCACTTCCAATCTGCATTCTGTATGTTGTGCAAATTACAGGGAGTAATGCTGCATAATATCTGGCGAAATATAACAATATTGCAATAATGTTTTTCCCTACATCTGACCCCTGAGCCTTTAAAAAAGCTGAGTTATGACCAAACATAACATAATTATAAAATACCTGTTGTTTCGCCATGGTTTAGTTCTGTTTTAGTTCTGTGTTAGTCCTAGTTTATCTGTGGTTAAGTTCTTTTTAAGATTTGATTCACTAGTAAAGTATGTGTTGAAATGCAGGTAAACTATCTATGCCAAAAAGGATATTAATATATTCCCAATCCTATCACAGTCTAATATGCAGCAGCCCTAAGAGAAAGTAGCACACACAATGCACCAGCGGGACATGAGGTCAAATTTCGCTCAGCCTAAATAGATGAAGATGTTATGTTAATAAGGTCACACAGACACGGAGTGAGGAGGAGGCTGCAGTGATAAGTGCTGACATTAAAGGGGCCACTCTGACCCTGACCCAAACGCCTCATTGTAATATCTCAGTCTGCTCACAGGACACCGATAACAAAATCACCTGCTCCACAAGCCATTCTTCATTTGTCAACGTCCACTGGGTCAAAGATATGAGCTAATAGTGACCTTAAAGGGAATGATTATACTAGCCTCTCCCGACTAAGGTGAACTCCGTAATGTGAGTGAGACTATGGAGGATCAAAGGCAGGTGGGAGAGGAACAATAAGCTCATGTGTTAGTATGGAAATTCATGCAGGACTTATCACTTACATTAAGTCTCTTGGAAAAGATAGCAACACTGCATCTCTTGACACCAACAAAGAACAATGTTTACAAAATCCTTTTTCAACAATTCAGTATGTGTAACTTCACTCTGCCAAATGGCAAACTATTCTCTCACTCTCGCTGCTAATCTCCTCTATTCGCCCCCTTCTTCTAATTGTCACCTCGCAGAAAGCCGCAATTATTGCACTTCAGTAACTGTTGCGACAACAACAACAGTGGAGCACTGGACACCGCTGAGCTCAAGCTATGGCACGACAGCCCGAGGAGGGGAGTCTTAAACCAAGATCTCCAAGAATCACAGCACCTGCTAAATGATAGGCTTAGACCAGAGCCCCGGAGCACAGCAGGAGAGGAATCTCCATTTCCAAAAGAATGTGCTATACCGTTTATTTTTACAGCGGCCAGGAAACTGTATAAAGGCTACTAAACACATTAACAATGAGCACAATAAAACCTTGATCATGGTTTGCTTTGAATATAAACCAATATGGATAAAAACAATATTGTTACATTTACTATTCATGTGGTTTTATAATTAAGACTAATATTAACATAAGTAAACATTGTGTATGTTTTTGTGTGCTGCCTTAATTCAAATAAACTTTTACACCTCAACATTTTGCAAGAGAAAAATGTAGGCCCCTAAATTCAAAATCTGCATTTTGTTTCTGCTGTAAATGAGGTATTTCTTCATCGAAGAAAATCAGTCAAGGTGGAAGTGTTTTCAAAAGGCAAGGTCATCTTTAGATTGTATTAAAATGTATAGTGAATCCTTCAGTTTAAGTGATTAAAATGATTGCACTGTAGCACCACAGTCTGTGAATACATGATCCATCTGCGCCAAAGTTCCCATGGAGACCATTGTACTTAGAGCAATGTACATAGAGAGCTGAAGGTATTTCGGCAGTAACCATAGGATTTGCAATTTCTCTACAAATTCTACAGCCTCCAAAATACAGCAAACAGTCTGGACATTTCAACATTACTGATAAGAGTAAAAATCTAGAGCTTGCAGTGGAATGAAAATCTAAAAATGAGAGGACTAAAAGAGCATCATACGAGGGCTGTGTGTGGCTGTAGTGAGCACTTGATACAAGAGAAGAGGCTGCAGCTCTCATCCCCACACCGATACTGTACGGAGTCTTTGAATGTGAAATACTAATGTTGGAAATGTGTCTGTAAGATAAAGATTTAAAATGCCATAGAAGTAAATATACTTTGCTTGAGGAACAGCCGGTGTTTATTAGTTTGCTATATTTCTCATTAGTATTTTTCTTTATTCTGTGTCTTTAGAATATTCTAATGTCTAAACTTCACAGGAGGATTTAGCACTTTAGGTTAGTTTTGTATTTAGCTAAGGCTCTTGGTCAGGATGTACTTAATGTGCATGTTTTGGGTTGATGGGGGAGAACTTGAGAACCGGAGAACCTTGAGAAACATGGAAACTCCACACAGAAAGGCCCTGGTGCACAGTCACGTTGAAGTTTATCAGTTTTCTTGACACATTGTCAAGCCGCACTGTAAGATGTCCACATAGCATACAGTTCAGCAAATGCACTAATGTAAAGGGACAAATGTGTGAAAGAAAAAACTGTTTGAGATGCTCAGAAGAAAAAGAGATGCTAATCAATAATGACAGAAAGCAAATGAAGCTTGAAGCCATGCTACAAATCAGATGCTGATTATTTTCTACATTATCACTTCAGTGCCATTTTCTCTATATTCATTAGTTTGATATTATACACAAAGACACAGTAACACAGCAGCTGCGGGTCACATGACCTCTCCTCATAGATGTATGTTTCAAAGAGACTGAATCAAAGGCTTGTAAAACTGCTTCACACATAGAAATGCTCTATTACTGTTTCCTTTGGAAAACAAAGGTGTCTTTGAATGCACAAAATCAAAGAGTGAACCGATCACAGACAGGAACACAATTTACAAGGCAGCCATCTTTCATTTACTTCATGCTCCACCATCACACAGCACAAATCTAAAAGAATCTGTGCTGATTAAAGATTTTAAACATTAAAAATATTCAACACTTTGTTACAGGATGTTTCAATTTGTGTAAAATGAATGATCATAGCAGCATCATTAAATACAGGTCAAATCTAGTCCGTAGACAGTTCTTTCTCAGTTTAAACACCTACAGCTTCAAATTTCAGTTAGTTACTGTGAAAATGACATAGTGCCATCTGTACAGTCGAAGTATTTGGTAAGATGACATTTTTGTTCTGTTTTTTGGCGTACAACATGGATTAGTCTTTATGTTGTAATGATTTCACCTTTCACAGGTACATTTGAAAACTTGACTTTAGTTTAACATTGTTCATTGTTGCCCTGAAGGGTGAGAAGTGTTGCACCTGTGCTGTCCCTTACAATAAAGTCAGATTGTGCCGTGACCTTGTACGGACACTTACATCACGAGGCACACCTTTATCAAGTCACTAACAATGAAAGTCTAACAGCACACCACGTCTCTATGCATTTCTCCCAAGAGCAGCACCTCACTCTCTCAAAATGAACTGAACTCGGATGACTCTGGGTAGGACATCTGGCATTTCATTTTTCACATTTACTACATTTTACTTTTTTTAAAAAGATTCAGGTACCTCGGCTGAATTATGAAACAGTGATGCGGAGATAAAAATGCCAAATGCAAGCCTTCACTTCAAGAGAGTAGAGTATAGGTCTGCACAATATATCAAATAATTACTGCAATATTGACAAATGCAGAATCCTCATTACAAAAAATAAACATATCACAATAATGTTATGGTCTTTATCTGATAAAAATGTGCACTCAAAATAAATGTACAATGCATTACAGAATTTTTTAAAAGGTATGATTTAGTTTGTATTGTTTTTTATTGTTTTTTTATGTTGTTTTATTGTTGTTTATTTTCTTTATATTTTTGGGTGCTGGTTTAGTCCTTAAACCCTGGTTTTAACCTAGTTCAGTGCAAGTTAAATCCTGGTTTAGCACAGATTTTTTGACCAATTGCCCATTAATAAATTAAGCTTACCCAAGCATGTCAGTAACACGTTTTTCTGATATCGTGCACAGCCTCAGATGGGCGCATATCTTTTGGGCCAGATCTTTTTGTGGTGGTCTTGTATTGATCCTGTAATGTGGAGCCATATCCCGGGTCATTCTGATTTATCTGCCATTTTTCATTCTGACTCTTGTGCTCTGACGCTCTCTCTCCTTTGAGCACAATGCTGTAGAGAGGATCCAGCCATCTGACATGTCGTTTGTATTGGCTGAAAGTACTGGGCTCCCTGCAGCTGGCTTCTACTCATTACACTGAGTGAGTGTGATTTGTGCATTTCACCAAAGCTACCATTTAGACTCAAGAGAATGAATGTAAATTAACAATTGAGAATTAATCATGAAAAAGAGGGCATTTATATTGAGTTGTGTGATTATAAGAATTGCAATAAAGTTGGGTAGAGCGATAATAATATTTAAGTTTGGAAGTTTTCTTATGGTTGTCTGGATGTTAGCCTAATCAACGCTAATGAATAAACAAGTATGAAGCTGGCATTAACGCTCACCATCGCAACTGCATTCTTTCTGAACACTAATGAGGAGCTGAACCACTATGATGGTTGCCTTGGTAAACAGTTAGTAGGTTTCTGATGTGTTAACTGGCAGCATATATGCATCTAGGCCAGCGTAATGATATTTTTAATCTTCATTTTACAGAAATGATCAATAATTATTACCAAATTAAAAGCATGTGGGATTGCTGAACTCCGCCAAGTCATTTGCCTGAGCTTGTAATTCTAAAAATATAGTCAGCACTGTACGTGAACTGTGTGTTTTTTTGTTTGTTTGAGGGTTAATCCATTGAGCTAAGAACCCTTACGTCTGCTAATGGTAACATAACAGATAACAGATGTGTTTCTTCTTGTGACTGAACATAGCTTATTCTTGCAATTGTACAAAATTGTGTATAAAAATCCAGATGGTGATCCATTTCTACACCAAAAACTATCATTTATTCCCTGGCCCATTAGACATTTTCTATAAAAAATATAAAGCATAGAACAGAGATAATCCAACCATTAGTGTTCCAGTCATCAAAACACCTCTAAATGACTCTTCATAAAGTGCCACCTACATTCACGATAACAGCCCTTCATTGTGTTTTAGTACAATCCAATGTTCTACAAAACCATGCCATAAGCTTGATTATAAAAAGCTAGATGAAGTTTCATGGTCTTTATTCCAGTCCAATACCCCGACGCGGAGGGAGAGCCTGCCACAGGACCAGCATCAGTGGCAGATGAGTTTGAGATATGCAGCAGTGTTGGCAGCCTAAGCATTGCTCTGGATGTGACATGACTGTAGTCTGCATGGTGCCAGTGGTGTAAAAAGACACTTTGGACGGCGATTCGAGCGAGCATACCAAAATCCTCATTGAGATACACAAGTAATTTAATGCTATGAATGCATGTTAAAAAGTGGCTCCCTAACATCAGTGACTCGATGAAAGCAGCCTGTTTTGGACATGCAGGATCTAACCGCTTCCAGACAAAGTCAAGTCATAATTTATTTAGACTCGGGGCTTGCTATTTTGAGCAAATGAAAATCTAAATCCCCAAACAAAGGAACATGGCATTAGATGGAGGGGGGGGGTGTGTGTGCAGTTTGACAGCTTATCCTGCTCAGGGTCGAAGAGTCACAAGAGCCAAAAATATCATCGTCAACATCATCAGCTGGTCGTTATACATAGTTTATCATGTTTATACTGCGTTACATTAGTATGATACAAATTTAAAAGACAGAAAATATGCCTTCCTTCCTTCTTTGCTCACTACTAACTTAAATATGTATAATCTATGTGGAGGTATAATCTATGTGGAGATCTTCTACAAACCATAAATGGTCTTTATACAACAATCCTCATTCACATAATGTCAAAATACTAGCAATAAATAGTTGATAATTATTATTATATGACAATACTATTAAAACCTTTCTTCTGTAGTTCTTTGTTGATGTTTTTATTTTTTTATTCATGATAAAAATATTTTTTCTTGTCCGAACAGTCCTCCACAATGAAAGAAGAAATAATAGAAATAATGTGGAGCTTGTGTGTCAACAAGGTGTAGTAAAGTAAAGAGTACAGATAACACAGTTAGTATTGATACTGTTTCAAAATTAGTATTCATTTTGATTCTAGTTTCATTTTTATTAGGCTACTTGCAACTCTACACTAACCTCTATTGTTTTTAGATTAACAGATAAATGTATTGTTTACTAATATGTTGTGAGACAGATTATTTTTTCTACATGTAATAAAATATAAAAATGGCCTTGAGTTCACATAACAGTTAAAAAGCCCAGGGTTTTTCTTTCATACCACTTGAAAGTTAAAATACTGAACAATCATCTCCATGGAAACGTCGTAGAAGTCAAGGATAACAGAAGAAAGCATTAGTGGGAACCAAATGGCTTGTGTATGGGGTCAGGGATGGTCAGTGCTTTGTGTATTTAGAGAGACTTTGAATAGTGTAAGACTAAAAATAATGTAAAAATCGTTCCTGGGTATTCTATGAGCTATAATAACATTTTTGTAATTAATGTGTTGTGGATAAAGAGTGTGTTTTTAGTATATAGACTCATTTACAGTAGTCATCACCCCTAGCTTCAGACGATTAAGTTATGCTCTTATATTGAAAGACAAACCTCCTGAAGATCACACTAAGCACCAAGCTCTAATTAAGTGTCGTGCACATGTTCATTGACAGTAGAACGTATTTAGCCTAAATGCTATTGAATATATGCAGCTGGGACCCAAGATACTACTCTAGAAATGGTAAATATTCTAAAATTCAGGCAGTAAAAGTTGGTGACGCCAAAAAACAGAGCAAACAATGGCAGTGTCAACAGCTGTCAGTGGTAATGGCTCGTATTATACCATGGCTGAAAGTTCAATAGCCCTGTCTGTTGTGTGCAATGTGTTTAGAGCAAAAACAGATTTGAATCAACAAACATGTTTTCAAAAATCATCACACATTTTCATAACTATTGGCTAAACAAAGAGCATAACAGCTATGGTGCAGGTATAATAATCATATGAGGTACACACAGTAGCAAGTGAGAAATGGTTTATCCAGACATGTTCAAGACAAACCATCTGAAGTTGGTTTCAAACCCAGCATCTGAATGGCAAAAAGTGAATCCTTAAAGGGACAAAGCATCCATCCATCCATCCATCCATCTTCTTCCGCTTATCTGAGGCCGGGTCGCGGGGGCAGCAGTATAAGCAGGGACGCCCAGACTTCCCCTCTCCCCAGACACTTCCTCCAGCACTTCCGGAGGAATCCCGAGGCGTTCCCAGGCCAGCCGAGAGACATGGTCCCTGCTTCTTTGTGTTGTGCTTGAGTAAGAATAGGAGCAGTAG